>JAJIBD010007145.1:0-35083 GCA_021461705.1 Cryptotis parvus | reverse complement strand
TTGAGGCTCCCAGGAGGCAAGATGGGTTTTGGGTATTGGCTCATCACCTCTGTAGGGTCTCAGAACCAGCAGGATGAGACTGTCTCACCATAATAGCCTCCATTTTCATGGTTCAAACCCCACAGATCATCAGAACCTACACAAAATAGATGCTGATCTTGACATAAATATGTATATGTACATATTATGATATCAATATCCAAGGTCACGTGAAGCATGGATCAGGAGGTCTTGTCAAAGGTGGAAATTATCACAAACATGTGGGAATCAGAGGCTAGGTAAGACAGAGATCAGAACAGTATGCCAATAATTGTCGAAAGTGCTAATACCAACCTAGAACTGAGCATTAAATACAGGCAAAAAGATACACATGACATCATTTTAATGTATGTATTTTAATCCACAATGTAGAAGGGAAGGAAAAGATAAAGAGAAAGAGAGAAAGAGAAAGAAATAAAGAACCTGCCATAGAGGCAGGCTAGGGGACGGGGTAGGGAAATGGGGACATCGGTGGTGGGAAATGGGCACAGGTGGAGGGATGGGTGCTGGAACACTGTGTGACCGAAACCCAAATATGAATATCTTATGAACATCTTTGTAATTGTGTATCTCATGGTGGTATAATAAAATACAAAAAAAAGAGTGATGCTGAATTCAAGACCAGCTCAGAGCAGCCAAGTTCAAGTCCTGGTAGGCGGCTTTGAAGGCAGAAGTCATTGGTGTTCCTGGAGATGAAGCTGGGATCCCCATTTCTCTCTCTGACCCATCCCAGAGGACTAGTGGCCCTGTCCACAAACTGCCTCAAGGCTCTCGGCCATGATGCAGAGACTCAGATGCATGGGAGAGAAACGCCATCAGCTCTCCCCTAGCTCAGCTGACCACGAGGCTCCCAGGAGGCAAGACGGGTTTTGGGAGTGAGCCCATCACCTCTGTAGGGCCTTGGGAAGCAGCCGAATGAGACTCTCGGTCACCAAATAGCCACCATTTTTGTTGTCCGGACCCGGTATATAAAACTAGTGGAACCAATCATGTTCTAGAATATATTATAATCTACAATGTGTAAGAAAAGGAAGCGAGAAGGAGAGAGAGAGAAAGGAAGTAAAGAACCTGCCATGGAGGCAGGCTGGGGGAAGGGGAGGGAGGTGGGGACACTGGTAATGGAAGATGGCGCAGGGGTGGAGGGATGGGTGTTGGAACATTGTAGAACCAAAATTCAAACATGAACATCTTGTATATCTAACAGTGGTATAATAAAATATTTAAATAAAAAGAAATTTGGGGTGTGAGACCTGAAGTGGGGGAGCGGGGTTTGAAGACCACAGGGTTGGGTGGCAGGGTCCAATTGCAGCATGCTTCTTCCTAGCTGACCTGGTTTTGTCTCAGAACTTCCCGGTTTCTGGATGGAACTATCCCACTGAGCTATCCCAAATGCACCTGATGAGAGGGGGCGGGGGCTTAAGTCCGCAGGGCCGGGAGGCAGGGGTCCAACTGCAGCATGCTTCCCCTTAGCTGTCCTGGTTCTCTCTCTCTGAACTTCCCCCAGATTTCTGGATGGAGCTCTCTTTAAGTTTTTAAAACTATTGTTATTGGTGGGCTAAACCCAGGGCTTACTCCTGGCTCTGCACTCAGGAATCACTCCCTGTGGTGCTCAGAGGATCATAAGGGATGCTGGGGATTAAACCCAGGTCAACTGATCTACAAAAGCAGGCAAAAGTTCCACCCTCTGTACTATCACTCTGTCTCCTCTTTCAAGTATTACTAGAATATTATAATGCTTTAAAATTATTGCTAATAATTCCTGGATAGAAACAAATGGAGACAATTAAGATTGATAATTCTTCTCTTTATCAGTAAATAGCATATGGTGGTTAGCATTAGTAAGAAGAGTAGTAATGATTAACTAGTAGGTTAACTAGCAATAAGTTATTCATATTTGGGAGGTTCTCAGTGATTACATAAGTTAAGTTTTAAATCGAGCACATTTAATAAAAAGAATGAACTTGAAAAATATGGAGAATGCTAATGGATTACTTGAATACATTTTGAAACACTATGAAGAATACTCTGAGAAGCTTTCCACTTTTTTGTGTAGAGTGGATGGACTACACCCACTGTGCTCAGAGATCTCCCCTGGTCAACTTGGGGGACCACATGGGGTCAACCAAATACAAGGCACCTTGTATGATGTAGCATTGCTCAGTCACCAAAGCTTTTCTTTCTAAGCAATGATACTTAAATATGCTAGATAATGATACTGGCAAGTTACAGACATCAATACTTTAAAAAGAGTCATTATAATAATATTTAATTTTTTTTTGGTGCTCAATGAATAAAAAGTATACATGTAGTTTAGCAATCAAGTATTTCTCTGGATTTACAATCTAGATGGAAAATCATTAGTTCATGTTTCATAATTCTTTAGTTTTAATTCTAAAATGTTACGTTTTCCTAATTGATGGTTTTTGGGTGACACACCCTACTGAACCTTAGGCTCGGGCTACATATAGCTTATGTGAAAAGCTACTCCCCTGTCTTTAGGGAATCTCTGGAGCAGACACATTGGGAGATTAGGCAGAATTAGATTGATTTCATAATTTTATATGGCATAAATATTTTATCATGATGATGAATCTTGCTTGCCCCAGTTCAATATTCTTCCTGCTCCCATGGATCCCCACAAAGGGACATACATGTAGATATTCCAAGACTACTTGGTCATGTTGGATCAACCATAATGTAATCAGTTCTCCTAGTTAAAAGAGACATGCCAGTGCACCTCCAGGCAAACTGATAGGTCTCTGATTCTAAAGGTAATGCCAAAGTGAATTATTCTGATGCATTTTGGACCTTAGTGGGATCTAGAGTCTGGAATCAGCTTACTATATATTCATGGTGAGTATTAATGCCATTTCCTACAAATTACATTCCTACAAATTACATTCAGAACTGCTTTCTGGTTCAGAGATACAGCCCCTCCCTACTCTGCTAAGGAGACTTTACCTCAGGGAGTCAGCTCTGGCATTTGTGAAGCATGTGCCACAGGACCCACCTGAAGATCTGCATTTCAATAGGATCATTTACCTGGCTCATAGCTAAATAGCCCAGCCCATGATGGGCTGGGCTGGAAGGTTTTGGCGGGCTTCTATCTATAAAATAAGTTAGGAGAAAGGCTTTTTGACTTCTCTATGCTCTCTGCCTCTCCTCTCCGTTCTCTTTCCTGTTGGGCCTTAGAATGTGGTAACAGCAATCTTGGCCTAGGATTCTAAACCTACATATATATATATATATATATATATATATATATATATATATATATATATATATATATATATATATATATACCACAATTTCTTTATCTACTCATCTTGGAAGTAGGATAATTTCCAGATACTGGTTCTTATAAAGAATGCAGGAATGAACATAGGAGCTCAAATATATCTTTTCATAATACCATCTGGGAGTTCTTGGGAAAGAGGCAGAGAAGTGGATTTTCTTTTGAGAAGTATTCAGTTTTTCACGGAGGCTGACCATGATGAGATTCCTACCAATGGTGGCTGAGGGCTCTTTTCTCTCCATATCACTACCAGTATCATTATTTCTATTCTTTCTGGTATATGCCAATCTCACTAATGTGAGGTTATTATCTTATTGTTTGGATTTGAATTTCTCAGATAAGTGATAAAAGGCACTATTGAATATGTCCACTAGTCATATTTATGTACTCTTTGAAGTGTATGTTTAGTTCTTCCCATATTTTGATGGGTTGTCTGCTTTATTATTGATAAGTTGACAAATGTTTTATATACCTTAAATATTAGACTTTTGTCAGATGTTAAACAAATACTTTCACCCAGTGCAGAGGGCATCTTTTTATTCTAGTTATTCTTTCTTTTTGTAGTACATAAATGTCTTAATTTACTGTACTTTTAAATTATGTTTGCTTTTGTTTGACCAATGCCAGCCATTAAGTTATTAAACATACTTTTTGAAGTAATATGGATAGAGTTTTGCCAGTGCTTTCCTTGATGTAGTCTATGAATTTATAATACTAAAGTATTTAATTTTTTTTTTGCTTTTATAACACTCCCAGCAATTCTTGGGAGTTACTCCTGGCTTTGTGCTAAAGAATTACTCCTGGAAGTGCTCAGGGAACCATATGGAATGTGGGAGATAGAACCTAGGTTGGCCTTGTGTAAGACATACGCCCTCCCAACTGTACTATTACTCCAGTCCCTATTTTTTTATTATACCAACATGAGACATACAATTACAAAGACGTTCATAATTGGGTTTCAGTCATTCAATGTTCTGGAACCTCTCCCTCCACTAGTGCCCTATTCCCAACATTAATATCCCCAGATTCCCTCTGGGAAATTCCCTCCCCTAGCTGCCTCTATAGTAGAAACTTTTCCTTTCCTTCTCTCTCTCTCTCTCTCTATCTCTCTCAGTCTCCATTCCTTCCTCCCTTCTCTTACACACTGTGACTTGCCCTACAGACATTTAGGGATTTTCATTAAATTCGTTTGTGACCATTCAATGTTCAGTTCTAGTCTGGCATTACCAATTCCCACAATTAGTACAAGACTAGTATATATTTATATACCACTAATGGATGAAAGCATTCTATATCTGTCCTTTTCCTTCTGACTAATTTCACTCAGCATGGTAATCTCCATGTCCATCCATTTGTAGATAAGTTTCATGACTTCATTTTTCTCTGACAGCTGCATAGTATTCCATTGTTTAGATGTTCCATAGTTTCTTTTTTTAAAACATTTTTTATTATACCACCGTGAGATATACAATTACAAAGATGTTCATGTTTCGGTTTAAGTCATACAGTGTTTCAGCACCCATCCCTACACCAGTGCCCATTTCCCACCACCATTGTCCCCGATTACCTCCCATGTCCCCAGCCTGCCTCTATGGCAGGTACTTTGACTCTCTCTTTCTCTCTATCTCAGTGTCTCTCTTCCTTATTTTATACATTGTGCCCTGCAATACACGCATTTAGAGGTTATAATATATATCCCTTTGCCTATATTCAATGCTCAGTTCTAGGCTGGTATTATCATCTCCAACAATTATTAGCACACTGTTCCCTTCCCTGTCTTACCTAACCTCTGACTCCCACACACTTGCAGTAAATTCCAACAACTGACAAAATCTCCTGATCCATGTTTTGCCTGGCCTTGGATATTGTTCACTGTATCACTGTATCACTGTCTTCCCGTTCATCATCGATTTGATCGAGCGGGCCCCAGTAACATCTCCATATGTCCTGTCTCATGCTAGTAGAGCCCAAGGCATCTGCTTGCTCCAGGAACATAAAGAGCCTCAATCCATTCCGAACAAGGTCTATAATTGTTACTGGTATTTGGCATATATATCAAATACAACACGGGTAGCTTGCCAGGCTCTGCCGTGCAGGTAGAGTACTCTTGTAGGCATCTCTAAGTCCAGCATAAATACATAAATGCTGGATATTGTTATCATGCTTTATTTTTTAAACCCAGAAATAAATGCAGTCATTCTATATCTGTCCTTTTCCCTCTGGCTAATTTCACTAACCTTGATCCTCTCCATATCCATCTACTTATAGGCAAATTTCATAACTTTGCTTTTCCTTACAACTGCATAGTATTCCATTGTGTAGATGTGCTTCAGTTTCTTTATCCAATCGTCTGTTCTTGAGCACTATGGTTGTTTCCAGGTTCTGGATTTTGTGAATAGTGCTGCTATGAACATAAAAGTGCAGATGAAGTTTCTGCTGTGTGTTTTTTGTCTCCGAGGGTATATATTCCCAGGAGTGATATTGCTGGGTCAAATGGGAGCTTAATTTCTAGTTTTTGGAGGAACGTCCATATTGTTTTCCAAAAAGGCTGTACCAGTTGACATTCCCACCAGCAATGTATTAGAGTCCCTTCCTCCCTGCATCCACGCCAGCACCTGTTGTTCTTGCTCTTTTTAATATGTACCAGTCCTGTTCCATAATTTCTTTAGCCAGTCTTCTATTCTTAGGCATTCAGGTTGTTTCCAGATTCAGGTTATTGTCACTTAATATACCATAAAGGAGCAAAAAATGTTAAGTGGAGCAAAAGAAATCCTCTTTATCAAGTGGTGCTGGGGAAACTGGGTAGCTACATAAAAAAATGAACTTAGAGCTCCTTCTAAATGCCATGCACAAAAGTTATATCAAAATGAATTAAAGATCTCAACATCAGACATGAATCTATAAGATACATTAAAGAAAACATAGGAAAAATGTTCTACAACATCGGAGCTAAAGGCGTATTCAAAGTCGAAACACCACTGACAAAAAATGGTAGCAAACATAAGCAAATGGTATTATATAAAACTGAAAAGCTTCTGCACCTCAAAAGAAATGGTGACCAAGATACAGAGACAGCCCACAGAATGGGTCATTGGTAGAATTTTACAAGAAGAAAACAATTAACCCATCAAAAGTTGGGGGAGAAGAAATGAACAGAAACTTCCAAAAAAGAACAAATACAAATGGCCAAAAGGCATATGAAAAATGCCAATTATTTCTAATCATAAGGGAGATGCAAATCAAAACAACAATGAGGTATCATCTCACACAGTGACTGGCACACATACAAAATAGCAAGAACAACCAGTGCTGGCGTGGATGCGGGAAAAAGAAACTCTAATTCACTGTTGGTGGGAGTGCCGATTGGTCCAGTCCTTTTGGAAAACAATATGGACATTCCTCCAAAAACTCGATATTGAGCTCCCATTTGACCCAGCAATACCACTCCTGGGAATATACCCTGGAGACCTAAAACCACACAGAAGAAAAACTATCTGCACTTCTATATTCATTGCAACTTTAGTCATAATAGCCAGAATCTGTAAACAGCCCCTAAATTTGAATTAACTTTATTGTATAGTTTGAAGTAGGAACATGTGTTCAGTTTTTTGTATGTGGTTAGCCAGCTTCCCCAGCATCTTTTGTTCAAGAGGGTATTTTTCCTTGTCCACTTCATGCAGCTATCCATATACCCAAGGGTCTGTCTCTGCACAAAGGATTCAATTTATTTGCCCAAGTATCTACTTTTATTCCAGGACCACACAATCTTGATTACTATAGCTCTGAGTGCCATATATAATGGTTGGAGTAAATCACACATATTTATTCTTACAGTACCGAAAATACTGGACTTTAAAAATCAAGATTCCAGGGAGTATTACTAATGAGTCTAACCCTAACTCTTCTTATTGTGTCTTTTTTTCTGGTTTTATTTCATTTTATTTATTTTCTCTTTTTTCTTCTTTTATTTTTCTTCTTTTTTTTCTGAAATATTGTTTACTAATAAATATTTTATGACAAATATATTTTTAATTTTTTTTTATTATACCTCTGTGCGTATACCATTACAAAGAAGTTCATGTTTGGGTTTTAGTCATACAGTGTTCCAACACCCATCCCTCCACCAGGGCCTACTTCCCACCACCAATGTCCCCTGATTCCCTCTCCAGTTCTCCATCCTGCCTCTATGGCAATCACTTTTGCCTCTTTTCTCTCTCTCTCTCTCTCTCTCTCTCTCTCTCTCTTTCTCTCTCCCCTCTCTGTGTCTCTCTTCTTTCTCTTATATATTGTGGCTTGCAATACATACATTTAGAGGTTATCATGTATATTCTTTTGCCTATATTCAATGCTCAGGTCTAGCTGGTATTATCATTTCCAACAATCATTAGCACGTTTTCTCTTCCCTGTCTTACCTAATCTTTGACTCCCACACACTTGTGGTAGATTCCACCCACTGACAAGACCTCCTGATTCATGTTTTGCCTGAGCTTGGATATTGGTACTATGCTTTTTTTTTATATTCCGTCAAAATAGAGTCATTCTATATCTGTCCTTTTCCTACTGGCTAATTTCACTCCTCAGCATAATCCTTTCCATGTCCATGTATGTATAGGCAAATATTATGACTTCATTTTTCCTAACAGCTGCATAGTATTAAATTGTGTAGTTGTACCAAGGTTTCTTAATCCAGTTGTCTTTTCTTGGGCACTCTGGTTATTTCTAGATTCTGGCTATTGTGAATATGCTGCTGTGAACATATAAGTGCAGATGGTGTTTCCTATGTGTGTTTTGGCCTTCCAAGGTATATTCTCAGGAGTGATATGGCTAGCCAAATGGGAGCTCAATGTATAGTCTTTAGAGGAATGGCCATATTGTGTTCCAAAATGGACGTACCAGTTAACATTCCCACCAACAATGGATGAGAGTCCCTTTTTCCCTGCATCCATGCCAGCACTTGTTCTTGCTCTTTTGGATATGTGCCATCTTTGTGGTGTGAGGTGATATCTCATTATTGTTTCGATTTGCATCTCTCTGATGATTATTGAAGATGAACATTTTTTCATATAACTTTTGGCCATTTGAATTTCTTCCTTGTCGAAGTTTCTGTTCATTTCTTCTCTCCATTTTTTCATGGGGTTGGCTGTTTTCTTCCTGTAAAGTTCTACCAGTGCCTGATATATCCTGGATATTAATCTCTTGTCAGAGGGTTTTGGGTGATAATTCTTTCCCAATCTGTGGACTGTCTTTGAACGTTGGTCACTGCTTCTTTTGAGGTGCAGAAGCTTTTTAGCTTCTTGTAGTTCCTGTATTTATCTTTGCTTCCAATTGTTTTGTTAGTGGTGTTTCATTTTTAAAGATGCCTTTACCTTCAATATCATGGAGTGTTTTTCTAAATTTTCTTCAATGTAATTTATACAGGGAAGAAGAAATTGAGAAATTCTATATGGAACTGGAGGAGTTCTATAAAAAGATCACACTTTCTACAGCATCATGGTAAGTGATTTTAATGCCAAATAGGACCCAGAAGTGTTGGAGGACAGGTTTAGATAATCTGGGAGCTTTGTTGTTTTCCCCACTCACAGCTTAATCTATTTAAGCCAAGGTTCATTCAAATGAGACCTCTCTTCTATGTAAACACTGCTAGAGGGTGTGGCAGTTACAGAAGTCACCTTGATTGAATAACTTCTGACTTATACATCTACTAAGACTTCCGTGTTTTCTAGATTGGACACAGCTCCTCTTTATACCCACTGCACCCAGCATGGGACAGTTAGAATTTACCAGGAGACTACCACCCCGGCTATGTTGAGACTATAGGAAGACTATAGGAGGATCATACTAGTTTTCTCTAAGCAGGCAAGTGTGACCCTTTCAGTACACGAGAACAAGATACTCAGAATCACCCTGGTGCAGATAATAATAAGAAGGACCTTGTGGGTACCATCTAAATTACATGAAGCTCATGAAATTAAGATGTATTACTTTATATCAGCTCTCTCTCTGCAGTGTTTTACATAAGAGATAATCTCAGGATCAGTCCTTGGCTAACCTTTGTTTATACCTAAAATAGGGTGTGGCACTGCTCACTGTTTAAGGTTCTTTGTTGACATGACCCTCCCTGTCACAAATTACTTTGGTGTATATAAGGGGACTGACTTGAGGACCCTTGGCCATTTTGCTTTCGACTTTTGGCTCCCTCGGCCTTTTGCTTTTGGCATTTTGTTCTTTGGCCTTTTTGCTCCTTC
Source organism: Cryptotis parvus (assembly GCA_021461705.1). Lineage (NCBI taxonomy): Eukaryota > Metazoa > Chordata > Mammalia > Eulipotyphla > Soricidae > Cryptotis > Cryptotis parvus. Next base: position 25,504 of record JAJIBD010007145.1, on the reverse strand, counting down.
TGGGTAGGGCTCATCTCGGGTGAGATCTTCTCTCTTTGGTGGGAGACTTAGGCTTTTTGTATCGTCTAAGTTCAGAAGAGAGCTAGGTCCGTTCATTGTATTGGAGTGCTGTGGAAGAGCTTTTGTACTATTAAAAAGCCTTTTTTCGAACTGCACCAGACTCGTGAGTTTTCATCTGCTCTCCTGACATCCTCGGAGGTAGAAGAGAACTTCTGTCCTGACACTGTCGGGGACCCCCTGCGGTTTCCCGACAGAGAAGATAGCCCGAAGAACTGCGTATTGGGACCCATGGCCTAGAAAGGAAAAAACAGGGTGAGAGACTATCTGAGTTCATCATGTCCACTAAGACAATTCATGGGAACTCACAGTTCCAGAAGGCTGAATTGAAACGTTGGACATGGGAATCTCCTGATGGACAGTTCCACAATGAAATTGGCCACATCATCTTCAATCGACGGTTTTGCCTTACTGATGTTGCTGTAGTCCTAAAATTCCAAACAGGATCGGACCACTGTCTCCCTTCGTGCAAAATTCTACTTCACGCAACAAAGAGAAAAGGCTGCAAAGTTTAAGAAGAGAACTCCCAGAATGACCACCAACTGGGAACTCTTTAGCACCATTGAGGCAACATGGGAAGATACCATCATAGATGACATCGATGAAGAATACAAGTGACTGGTTCAGTAACTCCATGATTGTGCAAAGAATGCCGAGACAGAGAAAGCCTCAAAAGGACACCTGTCTTCAGAACTTCTTGAACTCATTCACCAATGTGGCAAGGTGCGAGCCTCAGGCCACCAACTGCTAACATCCAAGCTTTCAAAGCAGTGCAGAGAAGCGATAAAGGAAGACCTCAATGAGAGAAGAGCAGAAATACTGGAAGATGCATCAGAAGCTGGGAAAAGCATTTGCAACAGCGCCTGTCCTTCACCAAATAGAAGACCAAGATGACTGCCCTCCGACGTCCAGATGGATATATCACTTTTTCTAGAAAGTCAATGTAAAAGATCATCCATGAATTCTACTTAGATCTCTTTGATAGCTACATACACCAGCCCATATACCAAATTCCGCAGGATGGATATGTTGTTCCCAACGTTCTCCCTTCTGAACTCTGACATACCACTCATCAGTAAAGAAGGGAACAGCACCAGGCCCAGACAAAGTCAGACCCAAAAACCAGAAGAACCTGCCATCAGTTCTTGCTCGGCTCTTCACACGTTACCTGTATGAATGCAAGGTGCCCTCCCAATGGAAAACCAGCAGGACAGTTCTACTGTTCAAGAAGGGAGACATTCTTGAAATTGGCAACTATCGTCCCATCTGCCTGTTGTCTGTCATCTACAAGCTGTTCACTTGAGTCATCCTGAACAGGATAGGCATAACATTAGATGAAGGAAAACCATGCGAGCAAGATGGCTTCCGGAAAGGATTCAGCACAATCAACCATATCCACATGGTAACCAAGCTCATTGAAGTTTGTAAGGAGTTCAAGATGCCACTCTGTCTCACGTTCATTGATTTAAAGAAAGCCTTTGATTCTGTGGAGACTGAAGTGGTCATCAAAACCTTAGCCAAACAGGGTGTTCAAACCCAATACATCAAGATACTTCATGAGCTGTATTATGGAATCACCACCAGGATCTAACCATTCTACAAGGAAGTGATCATTGATGTCAAAAGAGGGGTTTGACAGGTTGATAACATTTCACCAAAACTCTTCAGGGTCACCCTTGAGAACATCATGCGACAATTAGAATGGGAAGGAATGGGAATGAAGATAGACGGTCTGCAACTATACCACCTCCGCTTCGCTGATGACATCGTTCTAATAACACCAAACAAATGCTGGCTGTCTTTGACCAAGAATGTGGAAAGATAGGTCTACAGCTAATTCTCAACAAAACTATGTTCATGAAAAACGAACTAGTTCCAGAGGCCCCATTCACTCTCAATGGAACAAACATCTCTGAATGCAGCAGTTATGTGTACCTAGGTAGATAAGTCAACATGATGAAAGGCCTAAAATCTGAGCTGGGCAGGAGGAAGAGAGCAGCATAGAATGCCTTCAAAAGCATCAAAGAAATAGCTAAAAGGACAAAGAACCTCGGACTAAGGGCACTTCTCTTCTACTCCATTGTTCTTCCTGCATTACATATGCTTCTGAGACCTGGGCCCTACAAAAGAAGGATGAGAACACTATTCTAGTCTCCCAAAGAGGAATCAAATGAGCTATGCTTGGAATATCACGCCTTACTCAAGTGAGAGAAGGAATCCCGAGTTCTGACCTCTGTTTTTGTTCCAGAGTAAGGGATGCTGTCTCGTTTGCCAAGGCATTGAAAATCAGATGGGCTGGACATGTAAGGTGATGGCTGCTGCACTAGAGCTGTTACGACTGGATCCCGCGGGATGTCAAAAGATCACGTGGCCGCCCACCTACAAGATGGCCAGACTTCTTTGTCAAGACCCTGAATGAATGGTTTGAGTCTCTTTGTATTTCTGAAGCAACCAAATGCCTTTGGCCTACACTGTCACGTGATAGGGTCAAATGGAAATGTTACTGGCACCCTCTTGAGCAAATTGATTAATAACAGGATATCAAGTGATCAAGTGATCAAGTGAATTTATGGATTCCAGTCTGATATTGAGATCTTTAATCCATTTTGATCTAATTTTTGTGCATGGTATTAGACAGAGGTCCAAATTCATTTTTTTTTTTTTTTTTTAAGTATTTTATTATACCACAGTGAGATACACAAATAAAAAGATATACAATTAAAAAGTTCATATTTGGGTTTTGGTCATACAGTGTTCCAGCACCCGTCCCTCCACCAGTGCCCATCTCCCACCACCAACGTCCCCGGTTCCCCCTCCCCTCCCCCAGCCCTGCTCCATGGCAGGTTCTTTATTTCTTTGCCTTTCTCTCTCTTTGTCTTTTCCTTCCCTTCCAGACTATGGATTACAGAACATACATTAAAAGGTTGTCATATGTATCCTGTTGCCTCTATTTAATGCTCAGTTCTAGGTTGGCATTAGTACCCTCGACAATTATTAGCACACTGTTCCATTTTCTGTCTTACCTAACCTCTGACTCCCACACGTTTGGGATAATTTCCACCTTTGACAAGACCTCCTGATATATGTTTAACTTGACCTTGAATATTGGTATCATAATATGTACATATATATTTATGTCATGCAAATAAATGCAGTCATTCTGTATCTGTCTCTCTCCTTCTGGCTAATTTCGCTCAACATAATCTTCTCCATGTCCATTCATTTATAGGCAAATTTTATAATTTCATTTTTCCTAACAGCTGCATAGTATTCCATTGTGTAGATGTACCAAAGCTTCTTTTATCCAGTCATCGATTTTCAGGCACTCTGGTTGCTTCCAGATTCTGGTTTTTGTGAATAATGCTGCTATGAACATAAAAGTAGGGATGGTGTTTCTGCTGTGTATTTTTGGTTTCCCAGAGTAGATTCCCAGGAGTGGTATGGCTGGGTCAAATCGGAGTTCAATTTCTAGTCTTTGGAGGAACGTCTATATTGTTTTCCAGAAAGGCTGTACCAGCCGGGCATTCCCACCAACAATGGATGAGTGTCCCCCTTTTCCCCACATCCACGCCAGCACTTGTTGTTCTTACTCTTTTGAATATGTGCCAGTCCTGTGGTGTAAAGTGGTATCTCATTGTTGTTTTGATTTGCATCTCTCTGATGATTAGTGATGATGAGCATTTTTTCATATGTTTTTTGGCCATTCAACTTTCTTCCTTGCTGAAGTTTCTGTTCATTTCTTCTCCCCATTTTTTGATGGGGTTGTTTGTTTTCTTCTTGTAAAGTTCTACCAGTGCCTGATATATCCCGGATATTAACCCTTTATCAGATGGGTATTGGGTGAATATTCTTTACCATTCTGTGGACTGCTTTTGTATCTTAGTCACTGTTTCTTTTGAGGTGCAGAAGCTTTTTAGTTTCATGTAGTCCCATATGTTTATGTTTTCTTCTAGTTGCTTTGTTAGTGATGTTTCACCTTTGAAGATGCCTTTAGCTTCAATCAATCAACATAATACATCATATCAATAAAAGAAAAAATAAAAACCATATGATCCTTTCAATAGACGCAGAAAAAGCATTTGACAAGATCCAGCACCCGTTCATGATTAAAACCCTCCAGAAAATGGGAATTGAAAGGACTTTCCTCAAGATAGTTACAGCCATCTAACAAAAGCCCACAGCAAGCATCATTCTCAATGGGGAAAAGTTGAAAGCCTTCCCCCTGAGATCAGGGACAAGACAAGGTTGCCCACTCTCACCTCTTTTATTCAATATAGTACTGGAAGTACTTGCCATAGCAATCAGAGAAGAAAAGGACATCAAGGGCATCCAGATAGGCAAGGACGAAGTCAAGCTATCATTATTTGCAGATGACATGATATTATACCTAGAGAACCCTAAACTCTCTACCAAAAAACTCCTAGAAACAATAGACGCATATAGTAGAGTGGCAGGATACAAAATCAACACCCAAATGTCAGTGGCTTTCCTATATACAAATAACGAAAGAGAAGAAAGGGATATTAAGGAAACTATTCCATTCACAATTGTGCCACAGAAAATCAAATACCTAGGAATCAACTTACCCAAGTATGTAAAGGACCCGTACAAAGAAAACTACAAGACACTGCTCCAAGAGATAAAAGAGGACACAAGGAAATGGAAACACATTCCCTGCTCATGGATGAGGAGAATCAACATTGTCAAAATGGTAATACTCCCTAGAGCTCTGTACAGATTCAATGCAGTCCCTATGAGGATACCGATGACATTCTTCAAAGAAATTGACCAAACGCTCCTGAAATTTGTATGGAACAATAAACCCCCAAAGATAGCTAAAGCAATCCTCTGGAAAAAAAAGATGGGAGGCATCACCTTTCCCAACTTCAAACTGTACTACAAGGCAGTGGTAATTAAAACAGCATGGTATTGGAATAAAAACAGACCTGTGGACCTATGGAATAGAATTGAGTATCCTGACATCCAACCTCAAACACATGATCATTTAATCTTTGATAAAGGTGCAATGAGTTTAAAATTGAGTAAGGAAAGCCTCTTCAACAAGTGGTGTTGGGAAAATTGGGCAGCGACATGTAAAAAAAATGAATTTGGACCTGTGTCTAACACCATGCACAAAAAATCAGATCAAAATGGATTAAAGATCTCAATATCAGACTTGAATCCATAAAGTACATTGAAGAAAATATAGGAAAAACCCTCCACAACAAATTCATTTTCTTACATGTAGCTTCCTAATTTTCCCAGCACGCTTGTTTTAGAGGCTTTCCTAGCTCCATTTTGCACTTTTTGCTCCTTTATCAAAGATTAAGTGATCACGTGTTTGAGGTTGGGTCTCTGGATGCTCAATTCTATCCCATATGTCCACAGGTATGTTTTTATTTTCATACCATGCTATTTTTATTACTACTGTTTTGTATGAACAGATTCTTTAATTGTTTCCAGTGTAATATCATGTTGTCTACAAAGAATGATCTCTTTCTTTGATAATTGCTATGTCAAATACATCCAAACTGTACAAATAAGAATGGTAAGAGTGGATACCTTTGTCTTGTCCTTATCTCAGAGAAAACATTTCAGATTTCATCACTGAATATATTATTAACTTATTTTGTGGTGAACAGTTTTAACTATATTTATGAAGTTTTCTTCTATCCCCATTTTGACATGACTTTTTCATGAGCGGATACTATGTATTGATTAATGCTTACTCTGCATCTATTTATGATCATATGATTTTTACCTTTTTTGTTACTGGATTTGGCATATCGAATAGGCATCAGACAGCTTGCCAGGCTCTGCCGTGTGGGCGGTATACTCTTAGTAGCTTGCTGGGCTAAGCACTGCCAGGAGTAATCCTGAGTGCAGAGCCAGGAGTAACCTCTGAGATTCGCTGAGTGTGACATTGCTCTCGCCCGACAAGCAGGATATGTTCTTCAGCCACTCCACGTAGCTGGAGGACACATGGCCTGTGCACCTGTCGTCCCACTCATGGTACTTGTTGAGTGCGGTGAACCTGGTGGCGGTAAAGATGGTAAAGAAAGATGACTGCCGGGAGATGGTCATTGTGATGCCTTGTGGGCCGGGCCGAGGCCACTCGGAGTCTCCCAGGAACAGGGGCCACAAGCTGAGGGGCTCCCTGGCCTCACTGTCGCTGCTCGCCTCTGCTGTGCTGCACTGCTGCCCAGTAATCATCAATACAGTGGCTTGGTTCTTCACATGTTACCTGTCTGAATGCAAGGTACCCTCCCAAAGGGAAAACCAGCAGGACAATTCTACTGTTCAAGAAAGAAGAAATTCATGACAATGGCAACTATCACCCCATCTGCCTGTTGTCCGTTACAAACTGTTCACTCGAGTCATCCTGAACAGGATTGACAGAACATTAGATGAAGGACAACCATGCAAGCAAGCTGGCTTCTGGAAAGGATTCAGCACAATCGACCATATCCACACGGTACCAAGCTCATTGAGGTTTGTTGGGGAGTTCAAGATACCACTCTGTCTCACATTCATTGATTTAAAGAAAGCCTTTGATTCTGTTGAGACCAAAGCGGTCATAGAAGCCCTAGCCAAACAGGGTGTTTAAACCCAATATATCAAGATCTTTCTTCAGCTGTATTACAGATTCACCACCAGGATCTCACTATTCTACAAGAAAGCAATCATTGATGTCAAAAGAGAGGTTTGGCAGGGGTGATACCATTTCAGCAAAACTCTTAAGTGCCACCCTCGAGAACATCATGCTACAATTATAATCGGAAGGATTGGGAGTAAAGATAGACGGTCGGCAACAACACCACCTCTGCTTCGCTGATGACATTTTGACAGAGAATGTGGAAAGATAAGTCTACAACTGAATCTCAACAAAACTATTTTCATGAAAAACGAACTAGTTCCAGAGGCCCCATTCACTCTCAATGGAAGAAACATCTCTGAATGCAGCAATTATGTGTACCTAGTTTGATAAGTCAACATTATGAAAGACCTAAAACCTGAGCTGCACAGGAGGAAGAGAGCGGCATGGAATGCCTTCAAAAGCATCTAAGAAATAGCTAAAAAAGACAAAGAACCTCTAGCTCTGGGCCCATCTCTTCTACGCCACCGCTCTCTCTGAATTAAAATATGCCTCAGAGACCTGGGGCCTACAAAAGCAGGATGAGAATACCATTCGGGTCTCCCTAAGAGGAATAAAAAGAGCCATGCTTGGAATATCATGCCTCACTCAAGTGAGAGAAGGAATCTGAAGTTCTCACCACCTTCGCTGTACCAGAGTCAGGGACAATGTCTCGTTTGCAAAGGCACCGAAAATTAGATGGGCTGGACATTTGAGATTTGGAGACAGCCGCTGGACTGTTACCAACTGGATCTCACGAGACGTCAAAAGGTCACGTGGCGGCCCACCTGCAAGATGGTCAGACTTCTTTGTCAAGACCCTGAATGAACGGTTTAAGGCTCTTCATATTCCTGAGGAAATCAGTTGCCATTGGGCTACTCTGGCATGTGATAGTTTCAAATGGAAATGTTACTGGAGCCCGCTCCAGCAAATTCGTGAATAACGGGATGACAAGTGATCAAGTGTGATATTTTTCCTTTCCTTCTAGTTGTGCGGTTCTTTATTAGTTGGACCGCACAAAGCAGTACTAAGGATGTACTCCAGACCTATGCTCAGGGATCACTCCTGGCAGCATTCAGAGAACCATATGTTGTACTGGAGAACAAAATGGGAATCCTCATGTACAGCAATTGTCTTACCACTATACAATACCTCGCCCACCTCAGTCTCCATTACTTTGATTAATTTGAATATATAAGCCATGTTCAAGAGTATTTATCCTTTATTGTATAAGTTCTAGGATTTATTTCACTTGATTATAGAGGGATTCTCTTAAAATATTGTTGAATCATTTTGTGAGTGTTTTGTTGAAGATATATTCATTTATATTTATTGTAAATATTGGCTTATCACTGTATTGCTGTCTTTCAGTTCATCATCTATTTGCTCGAGTGGGCACCAGTAACATCTCCATATGTACTGTCTCATGCTAGTAGAGCCCAAGGGCATCTGCTTGCTCCAGAACCATAAAGAGCCTCAAACCATAACATCAGGTCATGGGAATGGGGTCTATAATTTTACTGGTATTTGGCATAGAAATACAACACGGGTAGCTTGCCAGGCTCTGCCGTTTGGGTGGCATACTCTTGTAGTCACCTTTACATCCAACATTAATTGATGCTATAGTAATACAAAACAATTACTATTATGCAATAGTAATAAAAAATAGCTCTCACTGAATCCTGATTGATCACTTCACTTGATCACTTGACATTCCGTTATTCATTGATTTGCTCGAGCGGGTGCCAGTAATATTTCCATTTGACCCTATCATGCGCCAGTGTAGCCCAATGGCATCTGGTTGATTGAGGAATATGAAGAGCCTCAAACTGTTCCTTCAGGGTCTTTACAAGGAAGTCTGACCATCTTGTAGGTGGGTGGTCACGTGATCTTTTGACATCCTGTGGGATCCAGTCGGTAATGGCTCTAGTCCAGCGGTGGTCTCCAAATCACATATACATGTCCAGCCCATCTGATTTTCGATGCCTTGGCAAATGAGACAATGTCCCTGAATCCTGATTATGCCAGTAAATATCTCTTTCAGTGATGTCTCTTTCAGGAGTACTCCAGTGTCTTAGACTTCTGGAAGAGCCTGAGAAAGACGGGAAATACGGGATACTTTTCCCCAGCATACTTCTTCCCGGAAATACGGGAAATACGGATACTTTTAGACTACCTTTTCATTTTGTTACTTAGTATTTTATCTTGTCAGGTTTTATGCTTTTTCCCAAATCGGTCTTGTGAGGTTATAAGGTTTCAAAAATTATTTATATCTAAAATAAATAAAATTATTTATTTTATAATAAAGCTGCATTCACTTCAGGAGAATAAAAACAATTATTTATTTCTTCTAGGTTCTTTAATTTCGTGGCATAAAGTTTATCATAATTACCTTGGATGTTCCTTTGAACATTAATAATATCTCTTATAACATCTCCCCTTTCACTTCTCAGTTTATTAGAACTTTTATCAATTTTTTCTTGCTTTTTTTTTTTGCGAGCCCAGCTAATGGTTTGTTTATCTTATTTATTTTATTTTAAAAACCAGGCCTTGGTTTTGTTGATTTTTAAAATTGCTTATTTGGCTTCTATTTCATTGATTTCTACTCTAAATTATATTATTTCCCTCTTTTCTGATTACTTTGGACCCCCTTTGCTGATCTTTATCTCGTTAAAGAATATCTGGGTCTTATTTCCTGACAGGCACTTGCATTACTGTGAAGTTGCCACTTTCGAAGTGTTCTTTGTGACCTAGCAACAAGTGTCATCGTTCTCATTGGTTTCCAGGAAACAATTTTTTCCTTGTCTCTATAACCTATTGGCTAGTAAGTTGTTTGATTTCCAAACTATTTAAGCTTCTCCTATTTTCTGTTTATTTCTGCTTTCATAGCTTCATGGTTTTAGATGTGATTCATATCTTCTTAATATCATGGAGACATGTTTTATGTCCCTGCATGTGGTTTATCTAGGAGACTGTCCCATGTGCATTGGAGAAGGACATATCAATTGTGTATGTGTGTGTGTGTGTGTGTGTATGTGTGTATGTTTGTCTGTCGGGGGAGGTGAAGCAGTGAGTTGGATTGAGAGCCTTAAACAAGTCTGATAAGGCCGTCTCTTTCAGTTTTCCCTTTAAGCCCAATACTTCCTTATTGATTTTTTTTGTCTAGTTGATCTATCTAGTGGTGAAACAAGACTGTTAAAACTTCCTGCTACTACTGTGTTATTGTCAATATCTTCTCTCAAATCTAATAGAAGTTCCATTACTCTATAAATTTATTGGGCCACCAATATATGTTTATGAGTACAGGGTGCTCTTGATATAGAGATTCCTTAATTATTATGTAATGACCATCTCTGTACCTTACAACCTTCTGAAATTTGAAGTCTATGTTTTATATAAGAATGGATTATTTACTAGCATTTTATTTTAAACCTTTTATTTTAAATAAAATTATAAAATATTTTGTTTTAAACATTTTATTTTATTTTATTTTATTTTTACATTGAAACACAACCTTTGTTTTTTGTCTTTAAGGAACCCATTCAGACTTCTGGATATATTTGTAACTTTGAGGACTTAGAAATTAAATCTGTTGTTTTGGATGAGATCTTAATGGTAATTTTTAAAAGCACTGATGTCTCAGTGTGGGCTAGCCTGGGATTCAGTTTTGCGTCATGAGTGTGGGCTCATTAGGAGAGTGGAGTTTTTTTTTTAATTAAACATTTTATTATACCACCGTGAGCTATACAATTACAACGTTGTTCATGTTTGGAGGTTTCTGTCACATAGTGTTCCAGCACCCGCCCTCCACCAGTGCCCATTTTCCACTACCAATGTCCTCCATTCCCTCCCCCCTCCCATAGCCTGCCTAAATGGCAGGTTCTTTATCTCTTTTCTTTCTCCCTCTCTCTCCCTTCCTTCTACACATTGTGGGTTGCACTACATACACTTGGAAGCCATCATGTGCAATTTTTGCCTGTATTTAATGCTCAGTTCTATGGTGGTATCAGTCCTTTCGACATTTATTCACACATGTTCCCTTCTCTGTCTTACCTAACCTCTAACTCCCACATGTTTGTGGTAATTTCCACTTTTGGTAAGACCACCTGTTATGCTTATGTCATGCAAATAAATGCAGTCATTCTATGTCTCTCTCTTTCCTTCTGACTAATTTCACTCAACAAGATCCTTTCCATGTCCATCCATTTATAGGAAAATTTCATAACTTCATTTTTCCTAACAGCTGCATAGTATTCCATTGTGTAGATATACCACACTTTCTTTATCCAGTCTTCAGTTCTCAGGCATACTTGTTGTTTCCAGGTTCTGGCTATTGTGAATAGTGCTGCTATGAAAATAAAAGTGCGGATTGTGTTTCCGCTGTGTGTTTTTGGAGTGGTATGGCTGGGTCGAAAGGGAGCTCAATTTCTAGTCTTTGGAAGAATGTCCATATTGTTTTCCAGAAAGGTTGTACAAGTTGACATTTCCACCAACAATGTATGAGAGTCCCCTTTTCCCTGCATCCATGCCAGCACTTGTTGCTTTTACCCTTTTGAATATGGGCCAGTCTCTGTGGTGTGAGGTGATATCTCATTGTTATTTTGATTTGCATCTAGCTGATGATTAGTGATGATGAGCATTTTATATGACTTTTGGCCATTTGAATTTCTTCCTTGTCAAAGTTTCTGTTTATCTCTTCTTCCCATTTTTTTTATTTTTATTTTATTATTATTATTATTTGCTTTTTTGGGTCACACCCAGCAATGCTCAGGGGTTTCTCCTGGCTCTGCACTCAGGAGTTACTCCTGGCGGTGCTTGGGGGACCATATGGGATGCCAGGGATCGAACCCAGGCCAGCACAGGCTGGCCGCGCAAAGGCAAACACCCTACCCGCTGGGCTATCGCTCAGGCCCCCATTTTTTTATGAGGTTGGCTGTTTTCTTCTTATATTGCTGTACCAGTGCCTGATATATCCTGGATATTAACCCCTTATCAGATAGGTATTGGGTGAATATTCTTTCCCATTCTGTGGACTACCTTTGTATCTTAGTCACTGTTTCGCTTTGAGGTGCAGAAGCTCTTTAGTTTCATGTAGTCCCATATGTTTATATTTTCTTCTAGTTGCTTTGTTATGGTGTTTCACCTTTGAAGATGTCTAGCTTCAATGCCGTGGAGGGTTTTTCCTATATTTTCTTCAACATACTTTATGGATTCAGGTCTGATATTGAGATCTTTAATCCATTTTGATCTGATTTTTGTGCATGGTGTTAGACACAGGTCCAAATTCATTTTTTTACATGTAGTGTCTAGTTTTCCCAGCACCACTTGTTGAAGAGGCTTTCCGTACTCCAGTTTAGACTCTTTGCACCTTTTTCAAAGATTAACTGATCATATCTTTGAGGGTGGGTGTCAGGATACTCAATTCTATTTCATAGATCCACAGGTATGTTTTTATTCCAGTACCACGCTGTTTTTATTACTGCTGCTTTCTAGTACAGTTCATGGTTGGGTAAGGTGATGCCTCCCATCTTCTTTTTCCCAAGGATTGCTTTAGCTATCCATGGGGGTTTATTATTCCATATGAATTTCAGGAGTGTTTGGTCAATTTCTTTAAAGAATGTCATGGGTATCCTTATAGGAACCACATTGAATCTGTACAAAGCTCTAGGGAGTATTACCATCTTGACAATGTTAATTCTCCCCCATCCATGAGTAGGGAATTTGTTTCCATTTCCTCGTGTCCTCTTTTATTTCTTGAAGCAGTGTCTTGTAGTTCTCTTTGTATAGGTCCTTTACACACTTGGTTAAGTTGATTCCTAGGTATTTGATTTTCTGTGGTACAATAGTGAATGGAATCTGTTTCTTAATATACCTTTCTTCTCTTTCGTTATTTGTATATAGGAAAGCCACCGACTTTTGGGTAGTGATTTTGTACCTGCCACTCTACTATACATATCTATTGTTTCTAAGACTTTTTGGGTCGAGAGTTTAGGGTTCTCTAAGTGTAATATATCATCTGCAAATAATGATAGCTTGATGTCTTCCTTGCCTGTCTGGATGCCCTTAATGTCCTTTTTCTTCTCTGATTGCTATGGCAATACTTCCAGTACTATATTGAATAATAGAGGCGAGAGAGGGCAACCTTGTTGTGTTCCTGATCTTAAGGGGAAGGCTTTCAATTTTTCCCCATTGAGAATGATGCTCCCTGTGGGCTTTTGGTAGATGGCTGTAACTATCTTGAGGAAAGTCCCTTCAATTCCCATTTTCTAGAGAGTTTTAATCATGAATGGGTGCTGGATCTTGTCAAATGTTTTTTTTCTGCATCTATTGATAGGATCATATGGTTTTTATTTTTTTCTTATTGATATGATGTTTTATGTTGATTGATTTGCAAATGTTGAACCATCCTTGCATTCTCGGGATGAATCCTACTTGGTCATGATGTATGATCTTTTTGATGAGTCTTTGGATGCTGTTTGCTAGTATTTTGTTGAAGATCTTAGCATCTGTGCTCATCAAGGGATTGGTCTGTAATTTTCCTTCTTTGTGTTGTCTCTCCCTGTTTTGAGTATCAGGGTGATGTGTGCCTCATAGAAGCTGTTTGGGAGTGTTTCTGTTTCTTCTATTTCCTGGAAGAGCTTGAACAGGACCGGCAGTAGGTCCTCCTTTGGTTTGGTAAAATTCGCTAGTGAACCCATCTGGACCAGGGCTTTTGTGTTTGGGCAGACTTTTTAATTACTCTTTCAATTTCCTCGATGGCAATAGGCTTATTCAGGTATTGGAGGTCTTCTTGTTTCAATCGTGGAGAGGTTATAGGACTTCAGGAATTTATCCATTTCTTCTAGGTTCTCATGTTTCGTGGCATACAGGTTCTCAAAGTAATCTTTGATGATCTTTTGGATTTCTGTCTTTTTGTTGTGATGTCCCCATTTTTCTTTCTGAACCTGTTAATTGGGTTCTCTCTTTCTCTGTCCTTACAATTCTTGCTAGTGGCTTGTCGATCTTGTTTAATTTTTCAAAGAAACAGCTCTTGGTTTCATTAATCTTTCTTAACTGATTTTTTTTTCGGTTTCCTACTCGTTGATTTCCTCCCTAAGTTTTATTATTTCCTTCCTTCTGCCTGGTTTGGGCTTCTTTTTTGTGGTTTTTCTCTAATATTTTCAGCTGTTTGGTCAGATAATTTATGTGGGCCCTTTCTTCTTTCCTTATGAATGCTTGCAGAGCTATGAACTTTCCTCTTAACACAGCTTTTGCTGTGTCCCACAAGTTCTGATAGTTGGTATCTTCATTGTTATTTGTTTCTAGGAATCTTTGGATTTCCTGTTTGATTTCTTCTATGACCCATTTTTTGTTCAGCAGTGAGCTGTTCAGTTTCCAGGTGTTTGGTTTGACTCCCTGCTTCTGTGTATGGTTAACTACTATTTTCAGTGCATCATGATCTGAAAAGATAGTTGACATAATTTCTATCTTTTTTATTTTGTTGAGGTACGCTTTGTGGCTCAGTATATGATCTATCTTGGAGAATGTCCCATATGCACTGGAAAAAAAAGTTTTTTCAGCTTTTTTGGGATGAAAAGTCCTGTATATATCAACCAGCTCTCTTTCTTCTATTTCTTTTTTTCAGGTCCAGTATTTCCCTGGTGAGTTTCAGTCTCATCGATATATCCATAGTCGATAAGGCAGTGTTGAAGTCTCTGACTATTATTGTGCTACTGTTACTGTCTTCTTTGAGGTCTATTAGTAGTTGTTTTAATTATTTTTCTGGCCCCTCGTTTGGCACAGATATGTTTAGTAGTGTGATTTCTCCTGGTATACATCACTGTATCACTGTCCTCCCGTTCATCATGGATTTGCTCGAGCGGGCACCAGTAACATCTCCATATGACCTGTCTCATGCAAGTAGAGCCCAAGGGCACCTGCTTGCTCCAGGAACATAAAGAGCCTCAAACTATTCCATCAGTTCATGGGAATGAGGTACATAATTGTTACTGGTATTTGGCATATCAAATACTACATGGGTAGCTTGCCAGGCTCTGCCGTGTGGGTAGCATACTCTGATATACATACCCCTTAATTATTAAGAAATGGTCTTCATTGTCCCTTTTAACCTTTTTCAGCCTGAAGTCTATATTGTCAGATAGGAGTATGGCCACACCCGCCTTTTTGGAGGACTTGTTTGCATGGAGACTGGTCTTCCAGCCTTTGACTTTGAGTCTGTGTTTGAGTTTCTGATTATTCAGATGTATTTCTTATAGGCAGCAGAATGTTGGATTCAGTTTTTCAATCCATTTTGCCACCCTATGTCTCTTAATTGGTGCATTTAGACCATTGACTTTTAGAGATATTATTGTTATTGGATTTTGTGCCATCTTTCTGTTTAAACTTGTGGTTTTGAGTTATCTTATTTTACAATAGACACTTCAATCCTTCTTTTAAAATTGATTTTGAGTCTATGAGTTTCCTGAATTGTTATATATCCATGAAATTGTATATATTTCCTTCACATCTGAAAGTAAGTTTAGCTGGTTAAAGAATTCTTGGTGAAGCCTGCAGTTCATTGAGTCTTTTCACAATATTCCACCATTGTTTTCGGCTTGGAGTGTTTCATCTGCGAAGTCTGATCTCAGGGATGCTCCTTTGTATGTGATTTCCTTCTTTGATCTTGCTGCTTTCAGTATTCTATCTCTGTCTATCATTTTTGTCATTTTAATAAGGATGTGTCTTGGAGCATTCTTATTGGGGTTTCTTTTTATCTGGTATCCTACGGGCCTCCTGTATCTGGGAGCATGCTTTCTTCAGTCCAGGGAACTTCTCAGCGATGATGGCTTTGACAGTTTCTTCTTCATCAGGGTTTTATTCTTGCCCTTCTGGGACCCCAATGATGCGTATGTTGTTCCTTTTGGCTTCATCCCAATTTTATCTGGTAGTCTTTTCATTGATTGTGAGTCTTTTCTGCATCTTCTGGTGTTGTCTACAGAATCTCTGAACCTTGTCTTCGAGATCACTAATTCTTTCTTCAGTAGCTGTTACTCTGCTTTGGAGGCCTTCCCCTGTGTTTTTCAGTTCACTTACCTCATTTTTTAATATCTGTCATTTCTGCTTGTACTTTGGTCTGAAATTTACTCAATTCTGCTCTCATGTCCTCTTGTATTTTATTGACTTTGTATTCCATTGTTTCTTTGAGTTCCTTGTGAATCTTTAACAGTTCCTTCTGAAATTTCTTTTCAGACAGGTTATATAGCTCATTGTTATTGCTTGACTCATCTGTATTAGTGACTACAATCGTAGAATTTGAAGGAATTCTGTGTTGCTTTACCATAATGATTATCGTAGGTTGAAAATGTGTGTTCTGGGTGACTAGTCAATAGAGTTAGTAGGTGCCTGAATTACTTTGCAGTTAGGGATGTATAGCAAAGGATGTGGGGGAAAATGCTCAGTGGTATCTTGGGTTTTGAATTTTGGAGTGTTGCTGGGTGGTTCTGGAGTCATGGGGTCAGGGTGGAGGTAGTCCAGAAGAAGATCCGAAAAAAATTAGGTGTGTCTTGGTCTCCCTTCTCAAAGTTTCAGCCCTTTATGCTGGAAAGAGGTGCCTCAGGGGCTTCCCCGCTGAGGGCACGCACCTGGTGGGGAGAGTGGGAGCTGCTGGAAGTTGGGGCGGGTGGCAACAGGAGGGTGGTCCGA
Organism: Cryptotis parvus; assembly: GCA_021461705.1. Classification (NCBI taxonomy): domain Eukaryota; kingdom Metazoa; phylum Chordata; class Mammalia; order Eulipotyphla; family Soricidae; genus Cryptotis; species Cryptotis parvus. Next base: position 9,132 of record JAJIBD010007145.1, on the reverse strand, counting down.
GGAAGCTGGCAAACATTTTATTTTAGATAGTCATGTTTATCATGACTATTCACAAATGTCCCTTGTAGGTGACACAAGTTGTATTCAAAATGCTAATCTTCCCTGCTATTCTGTTCCTCTTGATTGTTGTGTTCACACCATTGTGTTAAGCATGATTACTGAGATGATGTTGTTGCTGCTTTTTTTCTGTTCTTCCGTTGATCATCTATTTGCTAGAGCAGGGCAACAGTAATATCTCCATATGTCCTGTCTCATGCCAGTAGAGCCAGGGGCATCGGCTTGCTACTGGAACATAAAGAGCCTCAAACCATTATATTAGGCCATGGGATTGACCTAATATAATTGTTACTGGAATTTGGCATATCAAATACAACACGAGAAGCTTGCCAGGCTTGCCAGCGAGAGGCAAACTCTTTTAAATACCTCCAAATAAAGCATTTATTGATATACTGTGCGGCCTCAAGCGGCCATGTAAGCCGGGCTGTGATGGGCTGGTCTGCTAGGTGGGGGTTCTGACGAGAGGGAAGTCCAAACGTGGACTGACAAATGTTATACCTGACGATGCCCAGGGGTTATTCCTGCCTCTTTGCTCAGGATTAACTCCTGGCAGTGCTCAGGGACTATGGTAGTGCTGGGGAATTGAATCAAGGTTAGTCACATAAAAGGGCGTTACTTCTGACACTATGTTTTAGGTCAAATAAAGGATTTTATTGCCATCATTTTATATAAATTATAAATATTTGTGAAGTTTTATCACTTGAATCACTTGAATCTCAAGTTATTCATCCATTTGCTTCGGCGGGCGCCAGTAACATTTCCATTGGGACCTATCAAGTGCCAATGTAGCCTAATGGCATCTGGTTGATTCAGGAATATGAAGAGCCTCAAACTGTTCCTTCAGGGTCTTGACAAGGAAGTCTGACCATCTTGTAGGTGGGCAGCCACATGATCTTTTGACATCCCGTGGGATCCGTCCGGTAACAGCTCTAGTCCAGCGGTCATCTCCAAATCGCATTACATGTCCAGCCCATCTGATTTTCAATGCCTTGGCAAAACGAGACAGTGTCCCTGATTCTGGCTGGTTTCAATTTTCTGAGCTGTTGCTTATTCAAGTTATGTATCATTCATTGACTTAGATTGATAACTAGATTAGAAAAGAGTATTCTTTTGAGATGCTAATTTCATTCAACTATCTTCTATATTTCACCATTTTCTTCTGGCTGTAAATTTTAATTGATAGAACTGTGTGAATTTATGGAAGATTCCTTGTATTTAAAGAATTTGTGTGTAATTCTTTAATATATTTGCTCTCATTATACTACATTTGTTTCTGGTTTTTGTTATTTTAATTACAATATCTTGGAGTTTCTCTATGTGGATTTATATGAACCTTTAAATTTCTTAATCTGAGTGCATGACTCAGTCTTTAACTGTGAGGAATTCTCTTTATGATTTCTTTGATTAATAGTTCTTTACCAACCTTATTTTCTTGATCCTCTGAAACTTACATTATATCTCTTGCACTCATTCTATAATTATCCAACACAGTATTCACTTATTTTCATTATCTTTTCCATCTTATCTTCTTTATTGATGATTTCTTGCATTTTCTCTTTGATCTAGTTCCTCAGCTTCTATCATGGCTGTGAAGATCTTCCAATTACTATTTTATTTTCCCTACCATGCTTTTTGGTGCTAGCACTTCTGACTTGTAGTTTTTTTTTTATTTCTTCCTCAAAGGTTTTCTTTGTTGAAAGTCTTTCTATTGGATGACAGGCTTAGGTAGCTTTGGAGCTTTGCTGCTTTATCCACTCACAGCTTAATCTGCTTACATGTTCTTAAGCAAAAGTTCATTCTAATGAGATCTCTCTTCTATGTAAACATTGACAGAGGGTGTGGCAGTTACAGAAGTCGCCTTGACTCTGAATAACTTCTGACTTAATATACATCTACTAAGACTTCTATTTACCTAGATTGGGCATAGCGCCTCTTTATAACCACTGCACCCAGCTTGGGATAGTTAGAATTTACCAGGAGGTAAAAACTTTTCCACCTGCATAAGGTGTACCACCCTGGCTACATTGAGACTATCCTTTAAGAATATAGGAAGGATCAAGCCAGTTTGCCCTCAACCAGGCAATTGTGACTCAGTATAGAGAATGAGATACTCAGAATCACCCTGGTTCAGATAATAAACAAGAAGGACCTTGTGCGTACCATATCTAGATTACATATAGCCCATGAAATTAAAATGTATTACTTTATAGAAGCCCTCTCTCTCTTTCTCCCCCCGTATTTACATAAGAGATAATCTCAGAGGAAGGGATTAGTCCTTGGCATACTTCTTTGTTTATATCTGTAATAGGAAGTGGCACCAGTTCTACATTGTTCTACACTCTGTTTGTTTAGGGTTCTTTGTTGACAGGACCCTCCCTGTCAACAGCTAGGATTACTTTGGTGTACATAAGGGGACTGACTTGAGGCACTCACCCTTTTTCCCCCTTCTTTTGGGTAGGACTCCTCTTGGCGAGATTCTCTCTTTAATGGGAGACTTGGGTTCTTGTTATGGTCTAAGTCCTTACCAGAGCTAGAGTTCTTTCATTATATTGGATTGCGGGGTAGAGCTTTTGTACTATTAAAAGCCTTTTTTGGAATTGTGCGGGACTCATGAGTTTTCATCCGTTTCCCTGGCGACCTCAGATGTAGAAGAGAACTTCTGTCCTGATACTTTTGGGGACCCCAGAGGCTCCCCGACAATTGCTATTATTTCTTTCAGCTTATTAAACAACCTCACTAAGGGTTTTTTTTCTGAATGTGTTATCTTAGATGTTATAGAATTAGTGAGCTTTTGAGAACCCTTTCAGATTATTTTCTTCTCTATTAATTTTTCTGGCTTTGATGCTTTTTCACTATGTCTACTGAATTCTAAAGACCATCGGTTTTGTGTAGGACTGTGAAACAATCTAAGGTATACATGTACAAGTCTAACCCTAGGGCCTACTATTATCTTTTTGTTGAGTCTTCAGTTGCTGATGAGTTTCAGCAGCATAAATCTGTACCAGCTGCTTTTTGCATGAAGTTCCTAGGGATTCACCCTGGCTCTTTTGTTTCTGCTCTTGGGTTTTTTGGCAGACAGCTGTTATGTATTTATTGTTCTTTTAATTTTTTCAGCCCATGACCTAATTCATTCTATAACTGTGTAGATGTCTTCCCTAGGATGGAATTTGGGGAAATAGTACCATCATTTCTTCCTGTAGCCACAAATGCATTCCCTGCTTTTCTTGTCTGGGAATCTGATGGGTCTGGATCATTTTCTAACTTAGACCTTATGCAGGTGGAAAAGTTTTTACCACAGGAAAAACTGTGGGTGCTTCGCAATCCACAGATCTCACCACACTCACAGTGCCACTATATTCACAACCTCCACAGCTCATGATTCCTCATTTAGGCTTTTTCACCTGCCCCTACAATTCCAATTCAACCATATAGTCAGGTAATCTAGTATCTTACTAAACAACTGTTCTTCAGTTGTTGAGAACTCTCAGGTTAGTTAGTAGGTTGTTGTTTTTCTTTTTTGGGTCACACACGGCAAAGTCTCAGGGGTTCCTCTTGGCTGTGCACTCAGGAATTAGTCCCTGCAATGCTCCAGGGACCATCTGGATTGCATAGGATCAAACCAGAGTCTGCCAAGTGCAAGACTAATGCTGTACCTGCTGATCCTCCTGCCCGGTAGTTTATTGCCGTGCCCTTTCTCTGTAATATGACTCAGAGAAACCAAATTTCTGTTGGTTCATTTTTGACCCTGTGTGATTGACATGGCACTTTTCTGCACCATCCTGGTGCTGCCTGTCTGTAGGCATCACTGCTTCCTTTCTCTATATTGGACAGTGCGGTGAGAGACTACCAAGCAGTTCTCAGGAGTCTGGAGGCCTTACTGTGATTCTTGGCCATCTAGGCTGGTAATTTAATGCAAAGTCCCAAGGCTGTGGTGCTGCTTGGCTTCTGCGGAACCAGGGAAACCCAGATCATATTGGCGGTACTGCAGTATTTGTGCAAACATGTAGAATCCATCATTGAATCTGGATTCAGGTGTATGTTAGGTACGTTGCTCTCTCTGCTGTACTATCTCCTGACAGCATGATTTTCTTAATGACAAAAAGGTTTTTGATGAATTAGGAAAATAGTTAGGTCATATAAATACACATGCTTTTGGAGCAAAGATCTTCATGTGTGCTATATATAGACTTGTGAGATTGATTTTTTCAACTAAAGGCATTCTTGAAAAGATGAGTAGTTGAAAGTAAGCTTTTATTTTATCTGTGACCCTTAAAACCAGAAGTTGCTTACACAAAGGCACTACAGTTTAGAGACTGACACAGAGAGGGACCTGGTATTTTTGAGAGTGGGAGCTTGTCTATTACAGTACACAGGTTTTAGGCACCACATAGTTCATCACTGCTTTACATGCTGGATATTTCATTTCTTTAACAAATGCTCTTTATGACATACACAGAGGAAAATGCAGTGACTCTCTATCGCTATTTTTTGATATTGTGAAAGCTCTTTTTAATGACTATAAAGAACTCCATGACTAGAAACTACCTCCCAAGGAAATAGAGGCAACAGGGCTGCAGTGAGATATCCATGAGAAATCTCTGAGGGCTCAAGGAGTGCTCCTTATTTTGAACTCTTAATGACTTTCAATATTTCTTTATTCTTATCCAGTCACTTTCTACATATTGCTCCCATTCCCGTTCTTGGATTGATTTCCTTAAATTTCTAGACTTCATGATTAAATTCTCCTATTATAAGAGACTCTTATTCTTGGGTTTAGTCCTTACTTTGCATTGCTATATTTATTTTACATTTACTTTTTGCTTTTGTACTGGCTTAAAAATCAGCTGACTCGAGTCAAGAACCCCATTCCCCCACTCCCACCCCACCTCACCCCCACACAGCACATACTGTGTAGCATTAAAGAGAAATATGCAATTGTGGAGGAGGAGGAATTCCAGTGTTGTGAATATGGGATTTCAAAAATAATTTTACAAATAATTTTACATTTACAAAAATAACTAAGTTTTTGCAAAATCAAAACAGAAACTTATAACATTTATTTTATTTAATGGCCACTTAAACAAAATCTCAAAAATATAATAATGCAAAATCAAAACAGAAACACATAATATTCCTTTAAATTGATGATGGTTACTTAAAGATCTTGAAAATATAACTCCCACTCAGCTGAAGTCCCTTGTAAGAATTGTTAATGTAAAGCAATTTGATATGCTATATCATGGTAGTTGAAACACCACCACGATAAAGCATAGGAAAGGAATACTACTAAACTTCAACAGATGTTAAAATGAGCCATCATGAACTATACCCTTCATACACCTGAAGGCAGAGTTCTCATTCTCTAATTAATAGATATATGCTAAGTTTCTGTAAGGAAAAAGTGATGCATTTGACAGGATGCTAAGAGTTGTAAGAAATGCTTTTTTTTCCTCAAGGAGCTTCTCTTTTTTTTTTCTTTCTAAAGCCACATTCAGAGTTGCTGAGGTACTGCTCTTGATTCTGTGCTCAGGAGCCATTCCTGTATGACAACTGACCTACTCATATTGCTGTCTTTCCAGCCTGGAGATGATCTTTTCTTAGGAGAGAAAAATATGTAAGATAAATAAATTAGAAACTATAAATAAAATAGTAAACTTCAATAAAGAATTAACTAGGAACAAAATTTGCTCTCTCATGTTCAGGATTTATTGTTTCAGAGATGAAGCAATACATCTTTTCATTTCCTTGCATTTAGTCATAAAATTGAGTCAGACTTTGGACTGGGAAGATGGTGCAAACTCAGGGCATATGCTTTGGGTGTGCCCAACACCAATTTGACTTCCAGCACCAGATGGTTCACCTGGAGCATGATAGTAAGTAGTCTAGAGGTGTCTGAGTACTGCTGGGTATTTCTTTGGCATTCCCCACAGCAATGCTATCCCTTTTGCATTAGACAGATTGATCATAAATCAGCAGGAGTGGTGCCAGGCATCTCTGAACACTGCTTGGGAGCAACTTTCCTCCTGCCAAATACTATGTAAGATTTTTGGGAAAAGAAAATAATCTGCACATAAAATTATTATAGTTGACATACAATTATAGCTTGTGAATTGGTAAACTCACTATTTTTCAAACTTAGGATTTTCATTATTGTTTTAGGTGTGGAAATCATTACCACATAGACATAAAATCAAGATATTACATAATTGTTTTAATAATACTCATTATGTTATTTCACCTTTTTATGTAATTATAATAGGGAGGCATTAGATACCACTTTTGACTGAATTTTTTCCAGGTAAGATGCAAGAAAGTTAGATTCAAGAATTGTGAATAAGAAACAAACAAAAAAAAAACAAAAGGGGAGCTATGGAACTCAAGGCTTCTTGGTCATAAATGTTATGCCATTATAATTCAAAAAAGTCAACAAATGGAAAATGGTTGCCAAGATTCTTGACAACAAACTGATTTCATGACTGTTGAGGAGCCACTGGGGTCACCTACGATACCAGGAAGCAAATTCCCTCTACCGCTGAAGTTGGTGTGGAATAGATGAAAACTCAGGAATCTGGTGCATTTTTAAAAAAATTTTTTAAAAATATTTTATTATACCACTGTGAGATATACAATTACAAAGATGTTCATATTTGAGTTTCGTTCATACAGTGTTACAGCACCCATTCCTCCATCAGTGCCCATTTCCACCACCAATGTCCTCGATTTCCTCCCCCAACCCTAGCTTGCCTCTATGGCAGGTTCTTATCTATTTCACTTTCTCTCTCTCTTTTCTTCCTACCCCTTACACATTATGAATTAAAATGCATACAATAGAGGTTATCATGTGTATCTTTTTGCCTGTATTTAATGCTCAGTTCTAGGTTGGTATTAGCACTTTTGACAATTATTAGCACAATGTTTCTCCCACACTTTTATGGTAATTTCTACTTTTGAAAAGACCTTCTGATCCATGATTCGCCTGACCTTGGATATTGGTATCATAATATGTATATATTACTCCCACGTTTGTGGTAATTTCTACCTTTGACAAGACCATCTGATCCATGATTTGCCTGACCTTGGATCACTGTATCACTGTATAATTGTCTTCCCATTCAGCATTGATTTGAGCTTGAGGGCACCAGAAACATCTCCATATGTCCTGTCTCATGCTAGTAGAGCCCAAGGGCATCTGCTTGCTCCAGGAACATAAAGAGCCTCAAACCATTCCATCAGATCATGGGAATGAGGTACATAATGTTACTGGTATTTGGCATATCAAATATGACATGGGTAGCTTGCCAGGCTCTGTTGTGCGGTGGCATACACTTGTAGTCACCTCTGATCTCCAGCATTTATTGATGAACCACGCGGCCGCCAGGGTGCTGCACGAGCTGGGCTGTGATAGACTCTTCTGCTGGGTGGAGTTCTGACGAGAGGGAAGTCCAGATGTGGAAAATGGTGGCCTCATGGAGTGGGGGGGGTCGTCTGGCTTCTTGTGAGGCTTTGCTGTGGTGTCAGGCCAGGGCTAGTACCCACCATCCCCCCGGGTGCCTCGTGAGCGGCTGGGTACAGGGAGAGCCGCTTAGCAGCTCTGCCCCATATCTTTGAGTCTCTGTGACTTTGGATATTGGTATCATAATATGTCTGTGTGTATATATATATATATATATATATATATATATATATATATATATATATAATGTCATGCAAATAAATGCAGTCATTCTATATCTATCTTTTTTACTTATGGCTAATTTCACTCAACATAATCCTCTCCATGTCCATCCATTTATAGGCAAATTTCATAACCACTATTTTCCTAACAGCTACATAGTATTCCCTTGTGTAGATGTACCAAAGGTGCAGTTTTTTAAAAAATTATTATACCACCATGAGAATAACATTACAAAGATGTTCATAATTGGGATTCAGTCATATATTGTTCCAGAACACATTCCTTCACAAGTGCCCCATTCCCACCACCAATGTCCCCACATTCCCTCTCTCCCAACCCTATAGCAGGCATTTTTATTTCCCTTCATTTCTCTCTCTGTCTCTGTCTCTCTATGTCTCTCTTTCTTTCTCTCTGTCTCTCATTTAAAAATTTTTTTTTTATTATACTGTGTGAGATATAAATTACAAGGATGTCCCATAATAGGGTCTCAACAATAAAATGTTCAAGAACCCATTCCTGCACCAGTGCCAATTCCCACCATCCAATTCCCAAACACACCAAGAACTCTCACACACGGCTGACTCCACCTCAGGTAGCCTCCCTGGGGTGTGTGGCTGGGCGGGCGGGTGCCTGGGGTCGTGGTAGAGCCCCAGATCTTGGCAGAAGGTGGAACTACAACCCCCAGAATTCCAAGCAGAAGCTGAAATGGTCATTTTGAACTCTCACACCAGCCTGACTCGCCTCAGGTAGCCTCCCTGGGGTGTGCGGCTGGCCAGGGAGGGCGGCCGCTAAAGCGGCCGCTTTACTATAAAAACTGGGAAATTCAACACCAAGGAAAGGTAATACCCTCAAGAAAAAAGAAACAGTACACTACGAGCAATCTCTCCCTGAACACCACAACACCATGGGGAAACGCCAGTCCCCAGTTCGAAGAACAGATGAAGGAATCGACCCTGAAGACTCAAAGAATACAGATGTGCATGATCTCTCTGACAATGAAAGTAGAAGAAATTGGTAGGGTGTTTAAGGGAGCTCAACGAAAAAATGGAGCATATGTCCAAAATACAGGGAGAACATAAGCGAAGCAGTTGAAAGGGCAGTCATTAAACTTACGGGAGGAAATGAGAGCAGAAATGAGAACCATGCAAATAGAAATATCATCACTTAAAAACTCAGTAAGACGAAATGAAAAAACACAATTGGGGCTCTCAACAGTAGGATGACAGCAGCGGAAGAGAGAATCAGTGAGACTGAAGATGAGCTGCAGAAAACACTCGGAGATCTACATAAGATGGAAAAAAGGCCGGAAAATGGATCAGCAATGGAACAGAGAACAGTGGGATGAAGCCAGGCGGAACAACATAAGAATCATCGGAGTCCCAGGGGGACAGGAAAGTAAC
>JAJIBD010007144.1:0-41381 GCA_021461705.1 Cryptotis parvus | reverse complement strand
CTCCTTCTAACGCCATGCACAAAAGTCAGATCGAAATGAATCAAAGATCTCAACATGAGACATGAATCTATAAGGTACATTAAAGAAAACATAGGAAGAAAGCTCTATGACATCGAAACTAAAGGCATCTTCAAAGACGGAAACACCTTTGACAAAGCGGATAAATAAATGGCATTATATAAAACTGAAAAGCTTCTGCACCTCCAAAGAAACAGTGATCAAAATACAGAGACCCCACAGACTGGGAAAGAGTATTCACCCAACACCCATCTGATAAGGGGTTAATATCTATGTTACATCAGGCACTGGTAGAACTTTACAAGAAGAAAGCTGCCAACCCCATCACAAAATGGGAAGAAGAAATGAACAGAAACTTCCCAAAAGAAGAAATTCGGAATGTCTAAAAGGCATATGAAAAATGCTCTTCATCACTAATCATCAGGGAAATGCAAATCAAACAACAATGAGGTATCATCTCACACCACAGAGGCTGGCACACATCTAAAAGAGCAAGAACAACTGGTGCTGGCATAGATGTGGGGACAAAGGGACTCTTTCCACTGTTGGCAGGAGTGCCAACTGATCCTGCCCTTTTTAGAAAACAATATGGACATTCCTCCAAAAAACTGGATATTGAGCTCCCATTTGACCCAGCAATACTACTCTTGGGAATATACCCTGGAGACCCAAAACACACATCAGAAACACTGTCTTCACTTTTATATTCATCGCAGCTCTATACATGATAGCCAGAGTCTGAAAACAACCTAAATACCCGAGAACAGAAGACTGACTGAAGAAACTATGGTATATGTACACAATGGAATACTATGTAGCTTCCAGAAAAGATGAAGTAGTGAAATTTTACCTGCAAATGGATGGACATGGAGACTGTCATGCTGAGTGAAATTAGTTAAAAGGAAAAGGACATACATAGAATAACTTCATTTATTAATGGGATATAAATATATACCAGTGTTCTACTAATTGTGGGAAATGTCAATGCCAGGATAGAGTTGAACATTGTACACAAAGGTGTTTATATGATAATCCCTAAAAGTCTGTAGGGCAAGCTAAGCTGCCATAATGTGAGAGAGAGAGAGAAAGAGAGAGAGAGAGAGAGAGAGAGAGAGAGAGAGAGAGAGAAAGGAAGGAAAAGTACCTGTTATAGAGGCAGACTGGGAGAGGTGGGGGGGAAATTTGGGGCCATTGGTGGAGGGGTGGATGCTGGAAAAATGTATGACTGAAACCCAATCATGAACGTTTTTGTAATTGTGTATCGCATGGCGATATAATAAAAAAAAAAAAGAAAAGCAAAAGATGTGAGAGGAAAAAATGCTAAGTGTGTCCACAGGAGAACAGAGACTTCTCCAGAGTGGACATAAGCAAAAAACACAGAGACTAGCAATAAAAATATGAGTTCAAGGAAGAACAAGGGTTTGAAGAGCAAGCCTTCAAGAGGTTCATGAATCAGGGCGGCGAGTGATAGCACAATGGGTAGGGCGTTTGCCTTGCATACGGCCGACCTGGGTTTGATCCCGGCATCCCATATGGTCCCCTGAGCACCGCCAGGAGTAATTCCTGAGTGCAGAGCCAGAAGTAACCCCTGAGCATTGCTGGGTGTGACCCAAAAAGAAAAAAAAGTTCATGAATCTGAAAAGTATAGTATAAAAGATGAAGATTTACTATATGAAAGAGTTATTGCAACTAATATTTCTTTTTGGCCTCACCTGGTGGTCCTTGGAGATTTCTCCTAGCTCTGTCTCATGCATCCCTAATGATGGGCTCAGTTGAATCAGGTCATCTGCGTGCGAAGCAAGGGTTTTACTGGCTGTACTGCCCTTGTAGCCCCGGTAGCTAAGTAATAAAATTCGAGCAATGATGCAATAATTATAATAAAAAATGAAATGGGAGGCCAGTTGTGCGACTCAGTTGTATACTGCAAGTCTTTTGTGTGAGGGCCTGAGTATGATTATTCACAATGCAAAGGCAAACTGACATGGGAGCAAATACGGAAATACGCTTTATGGAATAATTGGAGAAACAGTACACATCTAGAGACTCGTACGCAAAGCAATTATATTTCTGTAATAAAACACAAAAAATAGTGAACATTTATTTTTCTTTCGTGAACTAAAATAGTTTTATTTAGGGATGGGAGAGAGTGCTGGTGAGGGAGAGGGGAGAATAAGATTTTCTAAAAAGAAAGAAATGATGGTACCTTGTGCTGCTTTGATATTAATAAAAGTAAAATAAGATAAATAAGTTGATGTTACTGCAAAAAGCAGATATTGAAAGGTCATATAAAAAGTGGTCAAGGGCAGCTAGTATTATAAACAATGATAAAAAGAGGTTTGCACTATAAAAAGATGTAAAAGAAGGCCAAAGTTGGAATAGAGCTTAGGGTATAGTATAATTTTGGTTTAAAAATTGCTTCAAGGTTTTGAAAATGATGAAATGTTCCTGGGAAGTTGTAGAAATAATTTCCCTTGGGGTAGTTGAAAATTAATAGCACTGAATGCTATTTTTAAGAACTTCTTTGGCTGGATGGAGAAATTTAAGGTTGCTTTTAACAATTAAAGAACTGAATGCAAAAATGCAAAAACCCAGTCTTTCAATATATTTTAAAAAGATGTAGTTAGGGACTCGAGAGAGATGCCACAGGTCTAACAGCTGCCTTGTACACACCTGGCTGAGGTCCGATCTCCAGTGCCCAGTACTACCAAGCCTGCCAGGAGTAAACCCTGAGCAATGCTGGGTGTTCCCAAAACCAAAACCACACCCCTCTGAACTCCTCCCCGCCCCCATAAAGATGTAGTTATTGTCATTTGGTTTTCCCGTAGAGATGATAAAGGAAATAAAAATAGAATAGTTGCTAAACTAGTCTTTAAGGACAGAGAGAACTCTCTGTCTAGGATTTTGATGTTTACTGTTTTCTTAAAAACATTCTTTGATAACTGACTTCTTGGTAGGATATTGGAGTTTCAAAATACCGTGTCTATTCATAACAATTAATTTTTATTGCTCTGGCATAATTAGTGTTCTACTTCGACCATTTTTTTTTTTTTTTTTTTTCTTTTTTTGGGTCATACCTGGCGCGTGCTCAAGGGGGTTACTCCTGGTAACCGCTGCACTAAAGATTACTCCTGGCGGTGCTGGGGGGACCATTTGGGATGCTGGGCATCGAACCCAGGTCGGCTGCTTGCAAGGCATACGCCCTTCCAGCTGTGCTAGTTGCTCCCGGCCCTGAACCATTTTCTAGAAGTTGGAATGTTGAGTTGTTGTTCATTGAAATTCTTGAATTTTAATAGTAATTTCAGATCGAAATAGTTTAAGATATTTGTCTTGTTTACTTTTTAAGATTTCCAGCGATTTGTTACTTGCAACAGCTTTTGCTTTTTGTACGTTTAAATTATTTTCATCCTAATTCTAGATAGCATAGGTTTCTTATAAAATTAAGGGAAGCATTTTATCTTCTTTATTTTAATTTTTCTTTATTTTGGGCCATACCTGTCAGTTTTCAGAGGCTAGTTTTGACTGTGCAGAGGAGTGACCCCTGGTTGTCCTTAGGGGGGTTGTGTAGGATGCTGTGCTGGGGGCCGTGTAGGACTCTGCTGAGGGCCGCTAGAATGCAGTGCTGGGGGTCTGTAGGATGCTGTGCGGGGGGCTGTGTAGGCTGTTGAAGGTCCCGTAGGATGCTGAGGATTTGAACTGAGTGGATGATTGCAAATCAAGCTCCTTACTTCCTGTAGCGACTCTAGCTTCTTATATTTATTTTAATTTAGTTTTCCCCATTTTTGGAGGGGGTAGTATCAAAAACATTTTATTTTGGGGGTCTTTTGGGGAGGATCAAAGGTTGTTGCTTTGCCAACCAGGATCTTTGCAGCAGTACAACTGCCTAAAGAGCACATGTCATGGCTGTTACATACAGGAATAGAACAGAGGTCAACTTTCCCTCTTAACTTCAAAAAAATTTGTTTTTATTATGCCACCATGAGATACACAATTACAAAGCTGTTCATGTTTGGGTTTCAGTCATACAGTATTCCAGCACCCATCCCTCCACCAGTGCCCATTTCCCACCACCAGTGTCCCAATTCCCCCCCCCACTCCCCTAGCCTGCCTCTATAGCAGATTCTTTTTTTTTTTTTTCAAGTATTTTATTATACCACCGTGAGATATACAAATAAAAAAGATATACAATTAAAAAGTTCATGTTTGGGTTTTGGTCATACAGTGTTTCAGCACCCGTCCCTCCACCAGTGCCCATCTCCATACAAATAAAAAGATATACAATTAAAAGTTCATGTTTGGGTTTTGGGTCATACAGTGTTTCAGCACCCGTCCCTCCACCAGTGCCCATCTCCCACCAACAACATCCCCGGTTCTCTCCCCCTTCCCCAGCCCCTGCTCCATGGCAGGTTCTTTTTATTTCTTTGCCTTTCTCTCTCTTTTCTCTTTTCCTTCCCTTCTAGACTATGGATTACAGAACATACATTAAAAGGTTGTCATGTGAATCCTTTTGCCTCTATTTCATGCTCAGTTCTAGGTTGGCATTAGTACCCTCGACTATTATTAGCACCCTGTTCCATTTTCTGTCTTTCCTAAACTCTGACTCCCACATTTTTGTGATAATTTCCACCTTTGACAAGACCTCCCGATATATGCTTCACTTGACCTTGGATATTGGTATCATAATATGTACATATATATTTATGCCATGCAAATAAATGCAGTCATTCTGTAACTGTCTCTCTCCTTCTGGCTAATTTCGCTCAACATAATCTTCTCCATGTCCATCCATTTATAGGCAAATTTTATAACTTCATTTTTTCCTAACAGCTGCATAGTATTCCATTGTGTAGATGTACCAAAGCTTCTTTATCCAGTCATCGATTTTGGCACTCTGGTTGCTTCCAGATTCTGGCTATTGTGAATAATGCTGCTCTATAGCAGATTCTTTATCTCTTTTCTCTCTGTCTCTTTTTTTCTCTCTCTCTCTCTCTTCCTTCTCTTATTGTGGCTTGCAATGCATACATTTAGAGGTTATCATGTATATCCCTTTGCCTATATTCAATGCTCAGTTCTAGGCTGGTATTATCATTTCCAACGATTATTAGAACTACAGTGGTAAATTTAGAATGGACTAATATGCAAAAATAAGTGCTTGCCTTGCTGGGTGAACTAAATCAGCTGGAGGATTTAGTTCAGAATCAGTTCATGTCTACTGGAGAAATAACAGGAAAATAAAAGAATTATGACTGTGGTTTTCAAACAGCTGAATAGATGTAATGTTAAATAAGGAATAGATAAATAGTTTGTTATTTTTGTGTATCAGGCTGAAAAATATGTTAGTTGTTTTACTAGCAAATTCCTTTTATTTTTTGGTAGAGGACTTGCTGTTCCAAACCAGCAAACTATAGCACAAGCAGTAGCTAAGTCGAGCAATTAATTAAAAGAGGATTTTTTTTTCTTTTTGGGTCATACCCAGCAATGCTCAGGGGTTACTCCTGGCTCTTCACTCAGTAATTACACCTGGTGGTGCTTGGGGGACCATATGGGATGCTGGGGATTGAACCCAGGTCAGCCTCGTGCAAGGCAAACACCCTACCCGCTGTGCTATTGCTCTGGCCCTAGAAGAGGATTGTTATTTTATAGAGAAAGAATAAGTTGGAAGAGGGGACGCTCCAAGTGAAAGTCAGAAGTGGTGGAAAGTAAGAATTCAGGTTAAGAGCTCTTGTTAACTGAGAGTTGATGGGAGAGAATGAATCTTCCTGTTGTGTGGTATATTTTTTTCCCTGTGGGGAAAATATTAAAATAATAAAGATTTTCCTTACTGTGATCTGTAATTGATGATGTAGTAATATGTAAGTGTACCACCTCTGGCCTCCTCTCTGTTTTAAGGGAAATTTCCTTTATTTAGTCAGGCATAAGTAACATTTATTGGTGAGAATAATTTGTGTATAGAAAGACATAGTCATAAAATAATTTTTTTTTTTTTTGCTTTTTTGGGTCACACCCGGCAACGCTCAGGGGCCACTCCTGGCTCTACACTCAGGAATCACTCCTGCGGTGCTCAGGGGACCACATGGGACACCGGGGATCGAACCCGGGCCGGCACAGGCCGGCCGCATGCAAGGCAAATGCCTTACCCGCTGGGCTATCGCCCGGCCCCCATAAAATAATTTTGATACTTCAAAAAAAAAACCTTAGTCCTCTTTTTAGCATCATTATTTCCTTTCTGACTTAAAATTCAAGAACTGTTCACGTCTACTCTGATCTACCTTCATTTCTTTTTGTTTTTCCAACAGTCTCAAATGAATAATTTTATTCTATAATTGAATGAGTCTAACAATTTGCTTTTCATTTATATTTATTTTGTGATGCCTTGTGTTGCAGGACTCCTCTAAGAGCCTTTGCATCTGCTCTGAATTGCCGCCTGCAAATCACTTCGTAGATAAAGGGTAGTCTAAATGTGGCAGTTTATCTGACCATGTATTCTTTACTAGCTGGTATAAATATTCTCTCATGCTACCACAATCATCGTGGGACTAGCTAGATCTTACCAGCATATTTGCCTGGCCACGTTGGATCCCTAAATAATTAGACCAGAGAGAAATGCTGTTTGCCTTCAAGCAAGCAAGCATGGCTCCCTGATAATTCAAAGGCAACTAAAATACAAAACTACCGTGAAGTAGATGAGACTTGTGAAGGCTTGGAGAAATATTTAACTGGTACTAGTATTAGACTTTGGTACAGAGACAAGCCATCTCGGAAACCCCCTTCTCTACCCTATAAAGGCATTTCCAGGCAGATCTTGGCTCAAGACATTAGCATATAAAAGGGCCTAGGTGAGGTGCTGGGAGAAATTACCTGAGGGCATTTTACCCTCCCTGCTTTCCATAATAGTGGGAGGGAGGTCTGAGTTGCCGGGGTATAAAACTAGCCTGCTTCCTCTCTCACATCTCTTTTTGGGCTCTCTCTTTGTGAGCTCGCACTCTTCTTGGGAGTCTTATCTTTGTCTCCTCTTTACAGGGCCGTTATGCGTGATGGCTGTCATTTTGGCCTACAGGAAGCTGGGGTTCTAGCCAGGAATCCTAAGTACAGGGTTTTTCCTATTGTGGATTTGTATGCCTGAACCTGTGATAAGTAAAGCCTTTTAAAACTGCATCGGATTCCTGAGTCTTCATCCATTTCCGCCGGCTTCGAAGGTAGAAGGGAATTTGCTTCCCTGCACTGTCGGGGACCCCGGCGGCGCCCCGACAGCCATGAATAAAATCCAGGTCCCCACACATGCAAAGCATAGACTCTACCTCTGAGACTTACCTTCAGCTCCTCTTATTTATGTTTGTGAAGAGTTTGGGTCACACTCAGCAATGCTCTGGGACTAATCCTGGTGCGTTGCTTGAGGGGGTCATTCATTTCTGGTGGTGATCAGGGGACCAAGCAGTTTTAGGGATTGAAACTGGCCTTCCACATGTATGCATACACACTAGTCCTTTCCGTTTTCTTCCAGGGCCCTTCTTAAGTTTTAAGAACTACTGAGACCTGCTGAAGAAGATTTTAACATTTTGCTTGTTTGGTTGTTTTTTGGGGTCACGCCCGCCCATGCTCAGGGCTTACTCTTGGATCAGTACTCAGGGATCAGTGCTGGAGGTGCCTGGGGATCATACAGGGTGTGCTGCAAATTGAACCTGGGTAGGGCGCCTGCAAGGCAAGTAAGTGCCCTGCCTCCTGTACTATCTCTGGGGCCCAGAGATTTTAACTTTTTTAACTTTCTCTTAAAAGATTTTAAAATTAGGTATTAAGTATAGTAGAGAACGAAAATGGAAGGAGTCAGGAAACATTTCTAAATTAAAGATGGTATTTGAACTTGATTTTGTAAAATGGTTCCAGAGTTAACTTAGATGGGAGGAAAGGGCATGGGATTGAAAGAGTTTCTGGTAGGAGGGAGGATGTAGTTCACTTTAATGGGTCTGACTTGTTGAGGAGTTGTCTTAACTAGAGTGGTTATGTGGGCCTGATAACGAGTTAGGAATGGTTCAGATTATTAGAAATTTGTCTTCATCTTGACCATGGTGAGAAGTCAGTAAATAGTAATATACTGTATAAATTCTGGTAGCACTGAAGTAAACAGTTTGGAGTGGGCAGCTGTGAAGATGAGACTATTTATTAGGAAGCTATTGAAGAAGTCTATGTAAGAAATGAGGATGCAAATCAAAATTGTTGAAGTGGGCTTGGGAGTGTACTACATTTCAAAATCTTAAAGAGGTACATTATTATTGGTGCAGAGAATTCTTTTTTTAAAATTTTATTACACCACCTTTAGACATACAATTGTAAGATGCTCATGCTCGAGTTTTGGTTCTACAGTGTTCCAACACCCATCCCTCCACCCGAACTCATCTCCCATCACCAATGTCCCCACCTCCCTCCCCCCCTCCCACACCCCAACTACCTGGCGGGTTCTGTATATCTTTTCTCTCCTCTCTATCTCTCCCTCCTGCCTACCTTTCCTACAGATCGTAGAATGCAGTACATTAAAGACACAGCTGTTTCCACTGGTTTGATGGACCGTGCGGCTGTGGCGCTGCGACTTAGGGGCTTCATGGTCAGCATCCGGACAGTGAAAATGGCAGCTAATGTGATGGGCAAGTCTCATCCAGCTGCTTCCGGACCCCCAGAGGTGATGGGCCAACACCCAAAACCCTTCTGTCCTCCTGGGGGCCTCATGGTCAGCTGAGTTAGGGGAGAGCCAAGTTCCAGTTCCCCAGCTGCATTTGAGGCTCTGCATGCTATGGCTGGTCGCCCCCAGGGCATCTCCTGGGTAGGGTTACCGGGCTCAGACAAAATGGGGAGGGGAAGGTGCAGAGAATTCTTGAGGAAGGAAAGATAACCACAGAAAGAGGTTTCTGCAACATGGAGTTTAGCTTGATCTGAGATCTACTTCTCAGTAATGTAGGCTCAGGGAAGCGGTGTCATAGAAGGTTAAAACTCAGCATGACTTTCGGAGAGCAAATAGCAATTTTTTAAAATGACAGCCTGATTTTTTTTGCCTTGCTCATGGCCAATCCAGATTCGATTCCATCCCCTGGCACCGTATACAGTCCTGGGACTTAGCCTGGGTGGTGATCCCTGAGCACAGAGCCAGGAGTAAGCCCTGAGTACTGCCAGCTGTGCCTTTAAACCCAAAATAAAATGAAAGTGAGAAATGTAACTTTCACAATGTGAGAGAGGTGGGGAGAGGGGAGAGAGAGAGAGGAGGAAAAGAGGGAGAGAGAGAGGGGGAGATGAAGGAAGAGAGAGAGAGGGGAAGAGGGAAAGAGAGAGAGAGAGGGAGGAGAAGAGGGAGGGAGAGAGATTTTTTGGGGGATATAATTGTGAGGGAGATTGTTGCTGAGGTACCAGTTTGAGAGGCTGTTTCCTAACTTAGTGGCTCATTTTCTATTATGCAGCTTCTTCTCTGCCAGCATCCTGCAGTGGTGGCGGCAGAGTTCCTGATCATGCCCGGCAGTGCTGCTGTGGGTATGGAGACCCTTCAGGGTGGCAATCACTCCAGGCTTACCTCTTCATTTTTTCCATGGACTTCCTGAACATCTGAATTTTTCTTTTATTATTTAATCTTCTTGCTTAAACTTCCTAGAGAGTGTTCTGATTTTGGACCAGTATAAATACTACTAAAATTTATAGGCAACAATTTATCAAGGAATTCAAGATGGTCATTGATAATCAGTTCATAGCTTGTCACTTGTCACTTGTCTTCCCGTTGTTCATCGATTTGCTCGAGCAGGTGCCAGTAACATCTCCATTCATTGAGAATGAGGTCCATTATTGTTACTGTTTTTGGCATATCAAATTCACCACGGGTAGCTTACTAGGCTCTGCTGTGGCTCTGGGCTTAATCCCAGGGGGCCCAGTCTGTTTCTATGTCAGACCATCAACCATACAGGGCCCATGGGGCAAAGCACTGGATGTAGACAAGCCTATCTCCTCTCAGCCACCTTCCAATGCAGCCAGGCACTGCAGCCACACCTGCAACACCTCGAGGGGCAGGAACTGCAGATTATTCAGAGTCAAATATTTATGATTCAGTGATTTTTGTGATTATGGCCTGGTAACATCAGAAGGGATCAATCTCTGTTTGACCCTCTACATAAAAATGGCCATTGATTTAAGCCGTTTGATATTGAAGTACAATGTTCTCATACAGCTCTTCACTGACCTTGTGCATGCCCCCATTCACTGTGTGTTTTATCTATCTATCTATCTATCTATCTATCTATCTATCTATCTATCTATCTCATCTATCTATCTATCTATCTATCTATCTATCTATCTATCTATCACTACCTACCTACCTACCTACCTATCTATCTATCTATCTATCTATCTATCTATCTATCTATCTATCTATCTATCTATCTAGTCTGTCTGTCTATGTACCTATCTATGTATCTATGTATCTATCTATCTATCTATGTATGTGTGTATGTATGTGTGTATGTATCTATCTATGTATCTATGTATCTATCTATGTATCTATCTGTCTGTCTGTCTGTCTGTCTGTCTGTCTGTCTGTCTATCTATCTATCTATCTATCTATCTCTCTATCTATCTATCTATTATCTATCATCTATCTATCTATCTATCTATCTATCTATTATACTATATTATTATTATCATCTATCATCTATTATTATCTATATCAATTATTTTTTTTTTTGGGTCACACCCGGCAACGCTCAGGGGTTTCTCCTGGCTCTGCACTCAGGAATCACTCCTGGTGGTGCGCGGGGACCATAGGGGATGCCGGGATCAAACCCGTGCTGGCATGGGCCGGCTGCATGCAAGGCAAATGCCCTACCCGCTGAACTATCGCTCCGGCCCCAGCTCCCATTCACTTTAATTGATAAAATAATTAGATTGAATTGAAAACAGTTCATAGCATGTTGTGAAAAAGTCACTTGAAACGAAGTAGTTGTTGAAGATATAGCTTTGGTGAACTGAGTGGTGATATACTTTAGGGACAAAGGAATGTAAAGATCATAGGAGAATAACCCATGACAGTTCAGAGCAGTAGTTCTTTTTTTATTTATTTATTTATTTTTTTTGCTTTTTGGGGTCACACCTGGCAATGCTCAGGGGTTTCTCCTGGCTCTGCACTCAGGAATTACTCCTGGCGGTGCTTGGGGGACCATATGGGATGTTGGGGATCAAACCCAGGCTGGCATGGGCTGGCCGTGTGCAAGGCAAACGCCCTACCCACTGAGCTGTCGCTGTTGCCCAGAGCAGTAGTTCTTAATCTGGCAGTTTGACCCTCCAGGGATGATTTGGCAATGGCAAAGATTGTCCTAATTGGGAGATTTGGGAGAAGAGAACATGTGGCATCCAATAAGGAGATTAAGGGTGCTGCTGTATAGTACTGCCCTTCTCTGCCACAACTGTAATTATTTCACTGAAAAAAAATCAATAGGAATAAATTTGAGAAACTCAAGAAAATGATTTTAGAAAAAATGGCAGTGTCAGTGTTTTAGTCTTAGCTATAGTTTTGACTAGTGGGGCCAGAGTGATACTGCGCAATGTGGCTGACCCTTGGTTTGATCCCTGATATCCCATAAGGTTCCCTGAGCCGCTGTCGGAGTGATCTGAGTGCAGAAGCTGGAGCAAGCCTTGAATACAGATGTATGTGGTCATAAAACAAAACAACAAAACTAAACTGCAACAAAAAAAGTTTCCTTGGAAAGATAAGGAGGTTTATGGTTTGTTTAAAAGAAACTTTTAGGGGCCGGAGCCATAGCACAGAAGGGAGGGTGTTTGCCTTGCATTCGGCTGACCTGGGTTTGATCCCCAGCGTCCTATATGGTCCTGAGCACTGCCAGGAGTAATTCCTGAGTGAAGACCCAGGAGTAACCCCTAAGCATTGCTGGGTATGACTCAAAAAGCAAAAAAAAAAAAAAAAAGAATTTTTACATTATTTAATTTCAGGGCTATCAAAATATCAAACTCAGGTGCATTGTCTATTCAAGAAGTTGTTGAACTATGATAGAGGTTGAATCCACAGGTTAGTCAAGTCTCTTGTGTAAGTTGGGGCATTGATTGGCAAAGAGTGATACTCTGAGAATCTGATTGGTGACAGATTATTTGTGTAATTCAGTGTATTCGTAACCCATTATTTTTTTTCTGAGTCTCTTTGCCAGCAGAAAAACCCCTCTTTCTTTTTTTTTAAATAGTTTATTATATCACCATTAGATATACAATTACATAATGTTCATGTTTGAGTTTTGGTTCTACAGTGTTCCAGCACCCATCCCTCCACCGTGCCTATTTCCCACCACCAGTAGCCCCACTTCCCTTCCCTTTCCCCCAGCCTGCCTCCATGGCAGGTTCTTTATCTCCTTTCTCTCTTTCTCTCTCTCCTCTCTCTCTTCCTTTCTCTCTCTCTCTTTATCTCTGTCTCTCTCTCCTTGCTTCTCTTTCTTACACATTGTGGATTGTAATACATACAATTAGATGTTATCATGTGTATCGTTTTGCCAATATTTAATGCTCAGTTCTTGGATGGTATCATCATTTTCAGTGATTATCAGCACACTGTTCCCTTCTCTGTCTTACCTAGCCTCTGACTCCTACACGTTTGTGGTATACCAGATTTTGAGATACTATAGAGACGCCTGCGTGCCATGGGGATCTGGCTGTGTACAGCTGTGGAGTCTGGACCAGAGGATGAATGTGGTTGTGTTGCACGAGGTTTTTTGACATCTGGAAGCCTGGCGGAGCACAGGCTAAGTAACAAAACCCAGTTGGCATAGTCGCAGAGGAAACCCCTCTTTCTTTGATCAATGAAAGGGGTACTTTGTTGAGCCATTCATGGCTACTATAAGTGTATAGTTGGATGTACTAAGTCCATGGGTCACTTTCAAAATCATGAACAAATTTTATACCTGAAAAGAATTGCAGGACAACCCCAGTGAGTACCACAATCTTTAATTTATGTGCTTCAACCAAGAGTGTGAACCCTCTGAGCGTGTAATCAAGCACTAACTAAAGGAGTCTACCTCGGTGAGCTGTGGATCAGTCAGTGATCACTCAAACCCAACGTGAGACTCGCTGAGAGTACCACAGCTAGCCATGTGCGTGATCCTTGTCATTTCAGCAATGGCAAAGGGGAGGGAAGGACACAAAAACATTTTTTTTAAAACATTTTAGACCTGGATTTAGATAATAGAATCATCTAATCCCTGTCCTTTTATTATTTAATAAATCTAGAATTCTGAATAAAGATGAGGCAAGGTATCTTCCTTTGGTGTGTGTGTGTGTGTGTGTGTGTGTGTGTGTGTGTGTGTGTGAGAGAGAGAGAGAGAGAGAGAGAGAGAGAGAGAGCGAGACCTAGTGATACAACAAGTGGGTTCTTTCATTCCCTGTGTAACGTTCCTAAAGAAAGGAACATTTGGCTACATAATATGAAACATCAAATACCAATAGCACTAGGGATTTTTGGAATCTGAGTTAATGATAATTTCTGGTGGCCATCTCCCCTGCCAGGCATAAGCTACCCAAACAGCTATATCTGCTAATCCGTGTCTCATCAGTTAGAGCTCATTGTCTGTTAGTGGCAGGTGCAGGTCTGGCAAACACATATGCTGTGCCAGCACCACACTCGGAGCTCCTCCTTTTCGCCCGTGGCTGCACTTCCAGGTGTTCCCTGTATTCCTGCTTAACAGTTGTTTTTTGTTCAGTGGGTTGGCACCAGGGCATATTAATGTTCAAGTTTTAGTATAAAATTCCACTTGTCTTCTGATACCAAATTTTCTCTCTCTCTCTCTCTCTCTCTCTCTCTCTCTCTCTTCTCTCAGTAAATCTGAATTATTAGCAGCTCAATTATCACCACTTAAAGATTCCTGTTTGAAATGGACGGACATGGAGAAGATTATGTTGAGTGGAATTAGCCAGAAGAAGAGAGATAGATACAGAATGACTGCATTTATTTGCATAACATAAATATATATGTACATATTATGATACCAATATCCAAGGTCAAGTGAAACATGGATCAGGAGGTCTTGTCAAAGGTGGAAATTATCACAAAGTGTGGGAGTCAGAGGCTAGGTAAGACAGAAAATGGAACAGTGTGCTAACAATTGTCGAGGGTACTAATGCCAACCTAGAACTGAGCATTAAATAGAGGCAAAAGATACACATGACAACCCTTTAATGTGTGTTCTGTAATCCATAGTCTGGAAGGGAAGGAAAAGAGAAAGAGAGAGAAAGGGAAAGAAATAAAGAACCTGCCATGGAGGAGGGCTGG
The DNA here is from genome assembly GCA_021461705.1 of Cryptotis parvus. Lineage (NCBI taxonomy): Eukaryota > Metazoa > Chordata > Mammalia > Eulipotyphla > Soricidae > Cryptotis > Cryptotis parvus. The sequence goes on along the minus strand of JAJIBD010007144.1, from coordinate 27,076 downwards.
GGGAGGGAGGGAACTAGGGACGTTGGTGGTGGGAGATGGACACTGGTGGAGGGATGGGTGCTGGAACACTGTATGACCAAAACCCCAATATGAACTTTTTAATTGTATATCTTTGAAATTGTAAAAAAAAAAAATTAAAAAAAAAAGATTCCTGTTTGAGAGACCTGAGAAGTTAGTACAGCAGGTGAGGTGGTACCGGCACTGTCCTGAATATAGAGCCAGGAGCAAGCACTGGGCACACTGGGTGTGCCCTTGCCCCCCCCCCCCCTTCAAAGATTCCTGTTTGATTGGGCGTGGTTGAGTCACTTTTGATCAGTGATATGTTAGTGAAATTATTCTTCCAGTATTTTGTGCTTTCTTTTCAATTTTTTAGGTTAAGTATATGTTTCAAATTAAGGCACTGTGATTTATAGAGTTATTTCCTTCTCACTGTCTGTGGAAACCCACATGCTGTAATTGAAGCTCTTGGAGAATAGATTAAACCATGAACACAAGGATCAAACCCTGTCGGTATGGACTAGTAAACCTGAAGGATCTGAATTTCTGAGACCATAGATCTGTATACCACCCGAATGGCAGAGCCTGACAAGCTACCCTTGTGCGTATTTGATATGCCAGAAACCAGTAACAATTATAGACCTCATTCCCATGACCTGAAGGAATAGTCTGAGGCTCTTCATGTTACTGGAGCATCTGAGCAGATGCCCTTGGGCTACACTAGCACGCGACAGGACTTATGGAGATATTACTGGTGTCTGCTCGAGCAAATCGAAGAACAACGGGAAGACAAATGATACAAGTGAAGATCTGTATTTGGCCCTGGGCTCCTTTTTGAAACCTTTTTTAAAAATAGGAAATGAAATTAACTTGTCTTTTTCAAATTTTATTTATTTTTATTATATCACTGTGAGATATACAATTACAGAGCTGTTCATCATTGGGATTCAGTGTTCTAGCACCTGTCCCTCCACCAGTGCACCCTTCCCAGCACCAGTGTCTCCGGATTCCCTCCTCCTCCCCCAGCAGCACTTTGCTGCTGCTGCTGCTTCCTCTTCCTCCTCCTCCTCCTCTTCCTCCTCCTCTTCCCCTCCTCCCCCTCTCTCTCTCTCCCTCTCTCTCTCTCTCTCTCTCTCTCTCTCTCTCTCTCTCGGAATGGAGAAGATACAGGTTTTATGCAATGAGAGAAAATTCTGTTTGGGAATTTGTGGAAATGCTCTATAGAGTATATTGATGCTCATTAGCAGCCGAGTATTTTATCTGTATAGGAGAAGAGAATGTTTATTTCAGGAGAAAGAACTCTCAAGGAAAACGGTCATGTTGTAAGGTATTTTAGAATCAGTCATCTCACTTATTTTCTCAGTCTCCCTATCTGTCTTTGCAGGATAGGAAGTTTAATTTTTGAGAGGTACTGAGCAAAAAATAAGACTGGCACTGTCTGTTCTGTCATTTTTCTCAGGGTGAATTTTGATTTTGGGGAGAGTAGGAGATGTAAAAGAATATGAACTTGTGAGTGGGATGATCTTGTATGTGGAGGACTATCCAAGCTCTATTTTGAGCACAAATTTGGCACCTGTATTTCTCTAGTGGGCTGATGGGTTAGTTTGCAAGGCACAGGTTACAAGGACTACTTAAATGTTTAGAAGTGGGGAATGAGTGATAGTACAGTGAGTAGGCATTTGCCTTGCATGCAGCCGACCCAGGTTTGACCTGGCATCCCAGAGGTTTCCCCCAGCACCACCAGGAGAAATTTCTGAGTGCAGAGCCAGGAGTAATCCCTGAACATCATCAGGGGTGACCCAAAAAAAAAAAAAATTCAAGGTTTTATGCTCTTTGAAAAATTAACTTAGGGCTAGGGGCACCCATTAGCAGGCACATATTCAATAGTTCTCGTGAGAAATGGATGTGTCATTTATGGTTGCACTGTGCTATAATAGTCATTTGTCACTGTCACTGTATCACTGCCTTCCCGTTCATCATCGATTTGCTCGAGCGGGCCCCAGTAACATCTCCATATGTCCTGTCTCATGCTAGTAGAGCCCAAGGCATCTGCTTGCTCCAGGAACATAAAGAGCCTCAATCCATTCCGGAATGAGGTCTATAATTGTTACTGGTATTTGGCATATATATCAAATACAACACGGGTAGCTTGCCAGGCTCTGCCGTGCAAGTAGCATTCTCTTGTACAAGAGAATGCTAATCCATAAGAAATATAAAATTGGTTTAGTTTATGAGTGGAGGGATATTATGGGGCCACACTTGGTGGTATGTCTACTCCTGGCTCTGAGTTCATGGGCCGTTCCTGGTGGTGTTTAAGGGGCCCTGTGGTACTGGGGTTCAAATCCAGGGCTCCCACAGCAAACCTGCTCTCCAGAGCTCAGATAGCAGCCCTATAAGGGTTTTATTTGTAAATGGAGGGACTTGGGAGGAGGGGATAAGTAGAGTCCCTGAGAATCACAATGAAATCAAACACTATTTCACCTGAAATATAACTTTGTAATCTCTGAAAATAAGAGATAAACATGGTTACCTTTGACACTAATTAATCAATAACTTTTCTACCCAGGTGAATAATGTTCTAAAATTCCTACATCAAAATTAAATAGTTTCATAATAGTATTATCTTTTGTGAGAGGAAAACTTAAGTGACACTGAAAGTAACACAGCAAGTCATAGTAGACTTAATGGCAATTGGGGGTTTTAGGTCACTGTGGGTCAGTGCCCAGGGTCAATCCAGTAGTGTTGTAGGGTCATAGTGTGCTGCAGGTTGAACCCCAGACTCTTACATTTAATTATATGCTCCAGAGCTTGAACTATTTTCTCAATAATTAAGTTTTCAACTTAAATTTTAATTTTCGAAGGATTAATAGCTTAACATACTATCAACATATTAGTGTTTTTTTAAAAACAATTTTATTGAATCACCATGATTCACAGTTACGAAGATATTCGTACTTGAGTTTCAGGTGTACTAGGTTCCTATCCCTTCACCAGTGTTCATTTCCCTCTGTCAACATCTTATTCATATTCTCAAACTGTTTCTGAGGCTGTAGATGGTGCTCAGAGTGCAGTGCTGGCCGTGAGTGTGTGAGGCTGGAGATGAGCTCAGAGTGGAGTGCGGGCCGTGAGTGTGTAAGGCTGGAGATGAGCTCAGAGTGGAGTGCTGGCCGTGAGTGTGTGAGGCTGGAGATGAGCTCAGAGTGGAGTGCTGGCCGTGAGTGTGTGAGGCTGGAGATGAGCTCAGAGTGGAGTGTGGGCCGTGAGTGTGTAAGGCTGGAGATGAGCTCAGAATGCAGTGCTGGCCGTGAGTGTGTGAGGCTAGAGATGAGCTCAGAGTGCAGTGCGGGCCTTGAGTGTGTGGAGGCTGGAGATGAGCTCAGAGTGGAGTGTTTGGTGTGAGTGTGTAAGGCTGAAGATGAGCTTAGAGTGGAGTGCTGGCCGTGAGTGTGTGAGGCTAGAGATGAGCTCAGAGTGCAGTGCGGGCCTTGAGTGTGTGAGGCTGGAGATGAGCTCAGAGTGGAGTGTTTGGCGTGAGTGTGTAAGGCTGAAGATGAGCTCAGAGTGGAGTGCTGGCCGTGAGTGTGTGAGGCTAGAGATGAGCTCAGAGTGGAGTGCTGGCCGTGGGTGTGTGAGGCCCTGAGTTTGATCCCTGCACCAGTGAAAAATTCCTGAATGTTTTTAAGCAAATTGTCTGAAAATGTAATGTGGGGATAAATATTATGTGGTATTCTCTCTCTCTCTCTCTCTCTCTCTCTCTCTCTCTCTCTCTCTCTCTCTTCCGCTCTCGCTCTCTTTCTCTCTCACACACACACTATAATTTCAGAGTCACTGGTATACTGTGATAGAATAGAAAAAGAGAACAATCTAGCACTCCCAAACCAGCACTAAATTAAACTAAAACCTAAATAGGTACTGCTTTTCTCTTCCTGCGTTTTCCTTACATTCTTTCTGCTCTACTCTGTCCCTTCGTTGTAGGATTGCTGATTGCTCAACAGTGTACAGAAAGCATGTCTTTGTGCTATTGAATTTGCTTGAAGATGCCTTATAATCAATCGAGAAAGTGCTCGAGTATTGTTCATCACACACAATAGCACTCTTTAGTCAATTACTTGGTATTTTTTATTAGTCAAGATACTGAAACTTAGTTAAAATTCATTAGTTAAAATAGTTTTAGAGTTTCTTGCAAGGTGCTGAGAATTTGGATGAGAATTTTGTGTACTTTCAATATTTAATATTGGCAACCATGGGTATATGCCTACTAGTGTGTGTGTGTTGTGTGTGTGTGTGTGTGTGTGTGTGTGTGTGTGAATCTGTCAGTTTTTTTTTTGGGGGTGCTTATTTGCCATGCACATATTTTTTAGACCCCAAGTGGAGCCTAACATCACTTTTTTTAGGCAGGGGACTGAGGTTTAGAGAAGGTAGAAGATTTGCTTTGGGTTGCCACATAGGCTAGGTCACATCTACAATTTCCTATTTACCAGTGAATGTTATTTTCAAACAAAAATCAGTGGTGTAGTTGTATATTTGAGACTTTTAGATTTATTTAAACATATTTACTGTGGGAAAGTATTTATATTTTTTCTAGTAGTTATGTCAACATTTTAATGTAGAATAATTTTGATATTTTTAATATTTTGAGAAATAGAAAACATAGGAGAAGGTGAAACTTAGTTTGATACCTAAGGTCAGAAAATACTGGGGCTGGAAATACAGTACAAGGGGTAAGATACTTACCTTGTTTGTGACTGTGGCAATTGTAACGGATTCATTTAAGTTTGGTGAACCACATACCCACCGAGAATACTAATTTTTGACATCATTGGACTTGTCCTGGGACGGTTTAGTTTCTTTCGGTAGAAAGGAGTAAGAGCCAGGACCCTCAAACTTTATCTGTGGCTATATGCTGTTTAAGTTCTATGTTGAAGGAACAGTTTTGTTTTGGTAGTTTTCCACCTATCTGCTCATAAGGACTACAGTCAGGCAAGCAGTACTCTCACAATAAAAGCAATTGTAAGTGATCTTAGAATTTCCCGGAAGCAAGAAAAGATATTGCCCTGGGCAGAGGTTTGGAGGTGTTGACCACTAGCCACTGGTTGAAACACATTTGGATACTAGATTTTGGATAAATACCATGTGTAAATAACTGCATTATAGTTGGTGGTTGAATCTGGGTCTAAGGTAACTGACCTGAAATAAAAGAAAACTCCAGTAGTATGGAGACTTGGATTTTGAACAGATTCTTCCTTACAAGGAAGAACTTTATATTAATTTGGGAAATAGTAATTTCTTTTTCTCTAATGGAGGATGAACTACTATTGTGGATTTTAAAACTAAATTTTGTTAGAATTTTTTGTTTTAATCTTTAGGTATAATTTATGAAACTTAGTTTCTTGTGGACTCACTTATTTTCCTTTTGTCCATTCTTTCTCCCGGATGTTCCAGCATTGCTTCTGTATTATTTCCTGTCTGTCTTTATCAGAAATGTCTGCTAGCGACAGTTGACAGTTGCGTTCTTTTAATTTTAATTTTTGTTTGTTGTTGTTTGGGCCACAGCCTGCGGTGGTCAGGGCTTACTTGTTCTTGGCTCTGTGCTCAGGGATTCTCCTGGTAGGACTTGGGAACTGTAAGGTTGCTGGGGATTGAACCTGGGTTGGCCTCATGCAAGACAAGCACCTTACCCTCTTTAATATCTCTTCAGCTCTAACATTCCTTTATTTTTTTTTTTTGGGTCACACCTGGTGATGCTCAGGGGGTTGCTCCTGACTCTGCACTCAGGAATTACTCCTGGTGGTGCTTGGGGGACCATTTGGGATGCCAGGGATTGAACCTCGGTCAGCCGTGTGCAAAGCAAATTCCAGCTCTCCCCCAACATTCTTAAAATGTTTTCTCATCTGAGAATATCTTGATTTTTTTTCTCTTTATAACTGAGTGATACTTTTGCTGGAAATAGAATTCATGGTTGATGGTTCTTTCAGAATTGATTGTTTTGGGCCACACCCATTGATGCTCAGCACTTACTCCTGGATTAAGAAATTATGCACTTAGGAATTACTCCTGGCAGTGCTGGGGACCGGGTGGGATGCTGGGGATCGAATCCAGGTTGGTCGTGTGTACAAAGCAGATATCCTACCCACTATATTACTGCTCTGGAACCCAGTTCTTTCAGAATTTAAAAACTTTCGTGCCACTTTCTTCTGACCTTTCATGGTTCCTGCTCAGAAATTTGCTGTCTTCACAGTGTTTTAGGCAATATGTTGTTTCTTTCTGATTTACTCTTTGCTCACTCTTTATAATTTTATTTTCAACTTAATCATCCTTATAGTATAAATTTTGTTTTTGGTTTTGAGCCACACCCGATATTTCACAGGTTCTATCCTTGGCTCAGTTCTCAATGCTTATCTGGTGGTGCTTGGGAGTACTTGGGAGTACTATGTAGTATTGAAAATTAAACTAGGCATTGTACAGGGGCCTGTTCCTGGCTCAGTACTCACCTAGAGGTTCTTGGGAGACTGTATGTAGAGGCAGGGGGTTAAACCAAGATTAGTGGGATGCAAGTACTCTAAGCCTTGTACTATTTTTCAGGCTGTTGTGTATAACTTTCTTTCTGTATATTGTGTTTTAGGTTCATTCAACTTAATATTTTTTGTGCTTTGCCAAATAAAGGAATGTCTTAGCCATTGTCTCATTCTTTTTTTCAGTTATATTCTCTTCTCATTCTTTAGTGATTGGAATATTAGATATTTTATTATGGTCCAACAGAGGTCTATACTTTGTTATTTATAATTTGGCTTATTTTCTCTGAGTTGCTCAAATTGTATAAATTCTATCCATCAATCCTAAAGCTAATCTATTTTGTCATATGCATCACTATTATATTGAGCCCATTCAGTAACATTTTATTTTGGTGTTTTTAAATTTTTTAAATTATTATTATTATTATTATTATTATTATTATTATTATTATTATTTGCTTTTTTGGGTCACACCTAGCAATGCTCAGGGGTTTCTCCTGGCTCTGCACTCAGGAATTACTCCTGGCGGTGCTCAGGTGCCCATGTGCAATGCCGGAGATCGAACCCAGGCCGGCATGGGCCGGTGCATGAGCAAATGCCCTACTCGCTGGGTTATCGCTCCGGCCCCTATTTTGGTGTTTTTAGCATAGTAATTTACATTTGGTTTTTAAGTACTTCTTTGCAGATATTTTCTAGTCTTCATGTTTCAAAAGAATTATGCTTGTTGATAACAGCTGCTTTGAAGTTCTTGTCAGATATTCAACACCTGATTCCTGTCATCTTTGTTGTCATCTTTTGACAGTTGTCTTTTCCTTATTCAGGTTTTGATTGTCCTCGGTCCTGATATAATGTATAATTTCTTTAAAAAAATCTTTATTGAGATACTGTGATTTACAGTACTGTTTATAATGATATTGTCATCATTCCAATACCACACCTACTACCAGTGTGCTCACCTCCCTCCATCAAAGGTCCCAAAGGACTCTCCCTTCAACTTCCCCAACCCCAATTCAGTTCTGTGGACCAACTCTAGTTTTGTAGATCTTTGGCCATTTTCTGCTCCCTTCTCGTCAGAACTCCACCCAGCAGAAGAGTCTACCACAGCCCAGCTTGCACGGCCGCTTGCGGCCACACAGTTCATCAATAAATGCTGGAGATCAGAGGTTACTACAAGAGTATGCCACCCACATGGCATATTTGATATGCCAAATACCAGTGTCGTATTTGATATGCCAAATACCAGTAACAATTATAGACCTCATTCCCATGACCTGATGGAATGGTTTGAGGCTCTTTGTGTTCCTGGAGCAAGCAGATGCCCTTGGGCTCTACTAGCATGAGACAGGACATATGGAGATGTTACTGGTGCCCATTTCAGCAAATGGATGAATGGGAAGACAGTGATACTATGTATTTTTTAAACCTCACATATACTATTTTGTATTGATCCAATCATGTGTTTTTAAAATCTGCTTATATTTAGCATTTGGACCATCGTATAATTTTGTGGACTGTAGCTCTAATGTAGGATGAATTTTCAGAACCTTTGCCATATTATTTTAATCTTGGTTTGTTCGTTCCATCCATCCAGGCTTGTGCTGCCTCAGGTGTGGGATATTTCTCTGCCTGCTGTTCATGGACTGAGCTGCTGTCACTTAACGTGGTGGGAGGAGAGGGAGAGGATCTTAGTTCAAGGACCTGGACTACTAATTGGATTTATTTTTCTTTTATTGTTTTAGATATTTTTTTCTCTCTCTCCCTCTCTCTCTCCCTTCCTCCCTCCCCTCCCTCCCTCCCTCCCTTCCTTCCTTCCTTCCTCCTCCTCCCTCCCTCCTCCCCTCCCTCCCTCCCTCCCCTCCCTCCCTCCCTTCCTTTTTTTTTTTTTTTTTTGCTTTTTTGGTTCCACACCCAGCAATGCTCAGGGGTTACTCTTGACTCTTTACTCAGGAATTACTCCTGGCAGTGCTCGGGGATCATATGGAATGCCGGGCATCAAATGCCCTACCTGCTGTGCTCTCCTCCGGCCCCTCTCATGTTTATTTCTTTGTGACATTTTCCCCCCCTTTTATTTGAGGTTTGCTTTGATAATTGGGATAATATTTTCATCAAATTTGAAGAAATAGTTTTATCAAGATGGCCATTATCCGGATATTTTCAGTCCCCCTCCTTTGAGGGCTCCTGTCTGTATGCATAATTTGGGTCTGGAGATCTCACTTGCTCATCGATGCTCTGTTCATTTTTCTGGGCTGTCTGTTTGCTCCCTCATTTTGGAGAATTGCTGTTGCTAGAGCTTCCAGTTCATTGAACTTTCTTTCTTTTTTTTTTTTTTTTTTTGGCTTTTTTGGGTCACACCCGGCAATGCTCAGGGGTTTCTTCTGGCTCTACACTCAGGAATTACTCCCGTGGTGCTCGGGGAACCATATGGGATGCCGAGGATCGAACCCGGGCCGGGCCAGCATAGGCTGGCCACGTGCAAGGGCAAACGCCCTACCGCTGGGCTATCGCTCCGCCCCTCATTGAACTTTCTTACCTAGTGTCTAATTCATAATTGTATCCAGTGTGTCTTGCTTATATTCCTAAAGACATGCACCATATTTTGAATGTCCTGTCTTTATCATTCTGGTGTCTGTATATTAATTGCCTTCCCGAGCCCAGCATCTTTTCACTGGTGGTCAAGACTATATTTTCTGTTATGCTGATGAGTTCTGAATATTTTAATGTTCCTGTAAGTATTCTTGAACTTTCTTTTGGTGTGTAATTCAATTACTCGGAAATAACTTGCTCTTTTTAAGGCTTGTTTTTCCAGTTTTATTAGGTCAAACCAGAAATAATCTTGAGCTGGTTATTCCTCACAGTGCAGGCAGTGCCTTTCTAAGTCCCCTGTCTGAGGCCCAGGGAAGTATGGGAGCCCCCCCCCCCCAGCCCCTCCCTATTATCATGGTTTTTATGCACAGAAGCTCTTTCTGGCCTCTTGTGAGCTATCAGAATCATTCTTTCTGTTCCTTTAAATATAGTTTATTTCCCCCCCTCAATTTGTTTCCTCACATTCAAATACTAATCTGTAGCCACCCAAAGAACTAAGAATTCCCCCATAAAATGTTTGGACTTTGCTTCTCTTAGAGTCCTTTTTTTCTGGAACTGTGTCCGTGAACTCTATCTAACCTTGCCTCTTGGGCTCTTGATGCTGGTGCTTCAGCCTAAGGAACTGCTGAGCCCCATGTGGGTTCCCTGTCCCGTCCTGAGGCCTGAAGCTCTCACAGCGGTGAACTGAGGCACTTGTAGGGCCAACTTAGGTCCTTGTTTCTTTCACTCATCTTTGTCCTCTGCTGCCTGAAATTAGAGTCTATAAACTGTTGTTTCATATATCTGTTTTTCCCCATTGTTGGGAATGTAAATTCAGTCCTTTTCAGTTGTTTCCATTTGGCCAAGGCAGAAAAGTTCTGAAAGTCATTGATTTTGGACAGTTTTGTGTATCCAGTAGAAAAAATCATGGAATAATTTTGTTTGTGCTTGTTTACTTACTTACAGATGTGTGTACTCCCCCCCACCCCTGTCCCTTTCGGCTTCTCTCCATTATTGTTGTGAGGACCTGGGTTGCATATACACTTGGTTGTGGTGCTTGCACACTCTGTTACAGTCCTTGCTGGGAGTTACACTCTTTCAGCTGTGATGCAAATGCACATTCTGGTTGCAGTGCTTGCTGATGGGTGGGAGCAGGGGTTCATGCTTTGGCTGTGGCGTGTGTATAATGTAATGGATACATGGGAAGTTGTGGTGCTCAGGGAATGATTTTATTTATTTGCTTTTGGTTTGGGGATTACACACTATGCTGGGACTTAATCCTGGTTTTTTGCTCAAGTGTGACTCCTGCCAGTGCTCTGGGGACCTACACTGTGTAGTGCCTGGGATCAAATCTGTATCAGCTTTAGACAATCAGTCAACCCCCTTAATCCTTGTACTATTTTTTCTGGCCCTGGAGGAGATGGATTTTTAATCTAGAGAGTTGGTATCACGAACTCTAACCATATAGTTGTTATTTTTTGTCCTGTCAGAATCTTGAACAGATTGGGGGTGAAGAGAAACAGGAATCAGGGAGACAGTGTAGCTCTCTCACCCAAGAAAGAGGTTTCTCGCCTGAGCTGTTAGAGTGACTGTGTATAGTGAGGGTATAGTTTGCGGTGCGGAGGCAATGACTTGCTCAGACTTTCATTCTTCTGTTTCTCTTTGGTTTTTGGGGACACACGCAGCGATGCTCAGGGGATCCCTCCTGGTAGTATTGGGAGACCACAGCCAAGTGCCTTACCCCTCTGTATTGCCACTCTGGCCCCTGTACTTTCTTTTAAAAATATTGATTGGTGATGACACGGTTTTCATGACGTTCCAGATTGCTAACAATTCTTTCTCTACTGCTGCTAAAGGAGAGTCATTTTCATTCAGTAAGAAATTCATGCTGCATTTACATGCTAAAATGACATCTATTTAGATTTAATTTCAGTTTGTGCTTATTCTTTTTTCAGTCTCAACATTTCAAAATAATTAAATTTACACACTGTTAGTGAATTAGGAGTTCAGTAGGGACTAAAGTACTATTATTAACTTATTTATAATAATGTACCTTTTTTCTCCATATTCCATACAATTTTAAAATGCATTCTTTTTCACTTTTGTAAATGTCCATGGGCTTTTTTGCTAAATTTAACTGAAAAAAAATAGTGTGTTTCAGATAAACCTTTGAAATAATAAGAAGTTATACTGGAAAATCAGGAAATCACATTACATCTTTTGCAAATTTTTAAATAATCAAAGAAAAAACTTGCTTTACTTGAAATAAACAGACTTCTTTGATAAAGCGCAGAATGGATCAAATAGGAAAGCCTTTTACAGAATGATTTCCTGGCGCTTTCTTTTCAGAAAGTGAAGTTTGTTTTCAGAAAGTGAATGGTTTGTATTTTCTTTATCCTTTGAATAAGACTACTAGTTTGTCTTTAGTAGTAGCATAATTAGATCTACCTATTTTGGTGAGGTTTGAGTTTTCTTAATTATTTTAACATTGTACACACTTTCTGGTGCATGAGAACAACATTAAAAATTAATCATTGGGTAAAAGAGATTTTGTAAATTAGGGTGGGAAGCTTGAAATATGCAAATTGAATATACTCCTCACTTTAATTTTGCTATCAAGAGATAAATTAAGTTTATGATGAGTTTCTGGCCTCTAAAGATGTGTAACCCCATTTTATATTCCTAAAGGTCAACGTTTCTGACGTTAATCATTGTTTTTGCCTCAGCCATTTCCCATGAAGTGTTATTCTGAGTGATGGATAGAACAGGTGTGTGGCACAGTGTTAATGTTCTCAGCAGATTGTTTGGGCTAGAGCAGGAAGAACTGGTACCCTTCAATAAGGTAAATAATGTATACAAAGGACATTCTGATCACATTTGCCTGTGGAAATTACTCTTTTTTGGAAATTTTGATTTCATTTGAAAAAAAAATACATATATGTATGTATATTAGATTTGTGCCAACTTTGATGATTAAAACATATCTCTGAAGGAACGCACTATTTTTTTGTTTTAGACAAATTATTTTATCTAATTAAATGATTACTGAATATATATGTGTATATTTTTTGTTTGTTTTTTGGGTCACACCCAGAGATGTTCTGGGGGTTACTCTTGGCTCTGCACTCAGGAAATACTCATATATCACTTGATCACTTGACATCCGTTATTCATCGATTTGCTCGAGCGGGCACCAGTAACATTTCCATTTGACCCTATCGCGTGCCAGTGTAGCCAAATGGCATCTGGTTGCTTCAGGAATCCGAAGAGCCTCAAACCGTTTGTTAAGGGTCTTGACGAAGAAGTCTGACCATCTTGTAGGTGGGCGGCCATGTGATCTTTTGACAACCCGTGGGATCCAGTCAGTAACGGTTCTAGTCCAGCGGTCGTCCCCAAATCGCATGACATGTCCAACCAATCTGATTTTTGATGCCTTGGCAAACGAGACAGCGTCCCTGACTCTGAAACAGCGACGGAGGTTGGAACTCCGGATTCCTTCTTTCACTTGAGTGAGGCTTGATATTCCAAGCATAGCTCTTTCAATTCCTCTTTGGGAGAACCGAACAGCGTTCTCATCCTGCTTTCGTAGGACCCAGGTCTCTGAGGCATATGTTAATGCAGGGGGAACGGTGGAGTCAAAGAGATGTGCCCAGAGCTGGAAGTTCTTTGTCTTTTTAGCTATTTCTTTGATGCTTTTGAAGGCATTCCATGCCACTCTCTTGTTCCTGTGCAGCTCAGGTTTTAGGTCGTTCATCATGTTGACTTCTCAACCTAGGTATACATAACTGCTGCATTCAAGAGATGTCTGTTCCATTGAGAGTGAATGGTGCCTCTGGAACTAGTTCATTTTTCATGAATATAGTTTTGTTGAGATTCAGCTGTAGACCTGTCTTTCCATATTTTCGGTCAAAGTTGGCTAGCATTTGTGCCGCTTGGCTAATGTTTGGTATTATTAGAACGATGTCATCAGTGAAGCAGAGGTGATGTAGTTGCCAACCGTCTATCTTCCCTCCCATTCCTTCCCATTCTAATTGTCACATGATGTTCTCGGGGGTGGCGCTGAAGAGTTTTGATGAAATGGTATCACCCTGCTGAACCCCTCTTTGACATCAATGAGCATTTCCTTTTAGAATGGTGAGATCCTGGTGATGAATCCGTAATAGAGCTCATGAAGGATCTTGATGTATTGGCTTTGAATGCCCTGTTTGGCTAGGGCATGGATGACTGCTACAGTCTCCACAGAATCAAAGGCTTTTTTTTTTTTAAATTTTATTAATATTTTATTATACTTCCGTGAGATACATGATTACAGAGATGTTCATGTTTGGGTTTTGGTCACACAGTGTTCCAGCATCCATCTCTCCACCAGTGCCCATTTCCCACCACCATTGTCCCCGATTTCCTCCCCCTCCCTTAATCTGTCTCTAAGGCAGGTTCTTTTTTTAAGTTTTTTTTTTTTTTTACAATTACAAAGATATATAATTAAAAAAGTTCATATTTGGGTTTTGGTCATACAGTGTTTCAGCACCCATCCCTCCACCAGTGTCCATCTCCCACCACCGACGTCCCTAGTTCCCTCCCCCCTCCCCAGCCCTTCTCCATGGCAGGTTCTTTATTTCTTTCCCTTTCTCTTTCTCTTTTCCTTTCCTTCCAGACTATGGATTACAGAACATACATTAAAGGGTTGTCGGTGTATCTTTTTGCCTCATTTAATGCTCAGTTCTAGGTTGGTATTAGTACCCTGGACAATTGTTAGCACACTGTTCCATTTTCTGTCTTACCTAGCCTCTGACTCCCACACGTTTGTGATAATTTCCACCTTTGACAAAACCTCCTGATACATGTTACACTTGACCTTGGATATTTGTATCATAATATGTACATATATATTTGTTATGCAAATAAATGCAGTCATTCTGTATCTATCTCTCTCCTTCTGGCTAATTGCACTCAACATAATCTTCGCCATGTCCATCCATTTATAGGCAAATTTTATAACTTCATTTTTCCTAAAAGCTGCATAGTATTCCATTGTGTAGATGTACCAAAGCTTCTTTATCCAGTCATCGATTCTCGAGCACTCTGGTGGTTTCCAGATTCTGGTTATGGTGAATAATGCTGCTATGAACATAAAAGTAGGGATGGTGTTTCCGCTGCATATTTTTGGCCTCCCAGAGTAGATTCCCAGGAGTGGCATGGCTGGGTCACATGGGTGTTCAATTTCTAGTCTTTGGAGGAATGTCCACATTGTTTTCCAGGAAGGCTGTACCAGCCGGCATTCCCACCAACAATGGATGAGTGTCCCCTTTTCCCCACATCCTCGCCAACACTTGTTGTTCTTGCTCTTTTAGTATGTGCCAGTCTCTGTGGTGTAAAATGATATCTCATTGTTGTTTTGATTTGCATCTCTCTGATGATTAGTGATGATGAGCATTTTTTCATATGTTTTTTGGCCATTCAAATATCTTCCTTGCTGCAGTTTCTGTTCATTTCTTCTCCCCATATTTTGATGGGTTTGTTTGTTTTCTTCTTGTAAAGTTCTACCAGTGCCTGATATATCCTAGATATTTACCCCTTATCAGATGGGTATTGGGTGAATGTTCTTTCCCATTCTGTGGACTGCCTTTGTATCTTAGTCACTGTTTCTTTTGAGGTGCAGAAGCTTTTTAGTTTCATGTAGTCCCATATGTTTATCATTTCTTCTAGTTGCTTTGTTAGTAATGTTTCACCTTTGAAGATGCCTTTTTTTTTGCCTTTTTGGGTCACACCCAGCAATGTTCAGGGGCCGACTCCTGGCTCTGTCTCTGCACTCAGGAATTACTCCCTGGCGGTGCTCGGGAGGAGAATATGGGATGCCGGGGATCGAACCCAGGCCGGCAGAGGCTGGCCGCGTGCAAGGCAAACACCCTACCCGCTGGGCTATCACTCCGCCACGAAGATGCCTTAGCTTCAATGTCGTGGAGGGGTTTTTCCTATATTTTCTTCAATGTACTTTATGGATTCAAGTCTGATATTGAGATCTTTAATCCATTTTGATCTGATATTTGTGCATGGTGTTAGACACAGGTCCAAATTCATTTTTTACATCTCCCATCAGCAATTTCCCCACCTCCCTCCCCCCTTCCCCCAGCCTGCCTCCATGACAGGTTCTTTATCTCCCCCACCTCTCTCTCTCTCTCCCTCTCTCTCTCTCTCCCTTCTTGCTTCCCTTTCTTACACATTGTATATTGTAATATATTCTAGAACATGATTGGTTCCACTAGTTTGATGTACCAGGTCCAGACCATGAAAATGGCGGCTATTATGGTGAGCGAGTCTTATCTGGCTGCTTCTGAGGCCCTACAGAGGTGATGGGCCAACACCCAAAACCCATATTGCCTCCTGGGATATAGGTTTTAGCTCATGGTCAGCTGAGCTAGGGGAGGCCGGATGGCAGCTCTTGCCATGCTTTTGATTCTCTGCATCATGGCTGAGAACCCGGGGCAGTTTGTAGGTGGGGCCACCAGTCCTTTGGGATGGGTCAGAGAGGGGAAGGTGTACCCCAGCTCCATCTCCAGGAATACCTGGTGACTTCTGCCTCAGAGAGCTGCCTACTTGGGCTCGAACTTCGGCTGCTCTGAGCTGGTCTTGAGATCAGCATCTCTCTTGCGTGTGTTCTGATGAGCCTTGTGGTCCGGACTGTGATAATGGCGGCTATTATGGTGAACAAGTCTCATCCGGGTGCTTCCGAGGCCCTACAGAAGTGATGGGCCCACTCCCAAAACCCATCTTGCCTCTTGGGAGCCTCATGGTCAGCTGAGCTAGGGGAGAGCCAGATGGCAGTTCTCTCCTGTGCGTCTGAGTCTCTCATCTTCCTATCTCTATTTCTGTTTCTGTCTTTCTCTCTCTCTCTCCTACTCTTGTGACTTGCCTTATGGTTTATGATGCAATTATCTATGTGTATATTCAGTTGTGAGTTCTAGTGTGACATTATAGTTCCTCATTCCCCATCAACCTCCCCAGTTTGTTACAACTACAATGATCATTATGGTGTATAGATGTAAAAGATCCTGGGAAGGACATTTTTGGTCCTAGCCTACTTTGTTATCTAAGCCTCTTTCGAGGCTACGCACTGTTTCTCCTATGTCAGACCATCCACCATCCAGGGCCCACAGGGCAGAGCCCTGGGGGGGGGGTGTAGACAAGCCTATCTCCTGTCTGTCACCTGCCAGTGCAAATGGGCACCACAGCCATACCTTCAACACCTCGAGGGGCGGTGGCCCTGTATTGCTTACTTTGCTGTAGTAAATTTTTAGGTTTGACACATTTTCATTTGTTTTTGCTCTTGTTGCCTGTGCTTTTGGTGTCATGTTTAAGAAATCATTCTGAAGTTCAGTCTTAAGATGTTTCCCCCTAAGTTTTATAGTTTAAGGTCTTAAACTTAGGTCTTTAATCTATTTTGGGTTGATTTTTGTAAGTGTATAGGCAGGGGGTCCGACTTTTTCTTTGCTTTTTGACACTCATTATTCCTTGCATGGTTTGTTGAAGAGACTTTCCTTTTTACCCACTGGGAGGCCTTGGCACCCTTATTAAAGATCATTTTATCATATTTGTGAGTTTTTATTTCTAGACCCTCTATCCTGTCCTTGTGTAACAGTTAAGTTGTGCTTTGTTGCTGCAGAGTCCATTTACTTACAGTGTTTCATCACTATATCTTCTCTCAGGTTTTTTTTTGCTTTTTAATATTTGAAGAGGATGTCTTGATAACAGTTATGAAATTAATAAAAGAATGTCTCAATTCAGAGTAAAATAGAGATATCTAAAGCCTGCCCTTTAGGCTGGTTTTTAGGTGTTTTTTTTTAATCTTAGGTAGTTAAAAAATCTTAGGTGGTTTTAATTTTCCTGTTTAATGGTGCATTATTTTAGGAAAAATGGCAGTATTATATGTTTGCTTTTTTTTTTTTTTTTCGCTTTTTGGGTCACACCCAGCGATGCTCAGGAGTTACTCCTGGCTCTGCACTCAGAAATTACTCCTGGCGGTGCTCGGGGACCATATGGGATGCCAGGGATCGAACCCGGGCCGGCAGAGGCGGCCTGCGTGCAAGACAAACACCCTACCCGCTGGGCTATCACTCTGGCCCCGTGTTTGCTTTTTCTTCTTTGCTTTCTATTTCTCTCCTTTCTTTCCTTTCTTTCTTCACATCTGGTGATGCTCAGGCATTACTCCTGGCTCTACACACTGAAATCACTCCTGGTGGTGTTCGGAGGACCTTGTGGGATGCCCAGGATCAGAGTCAGGTCAGCCACGTGCAAGACGAGCGCTCTGCCTTCTGTGCTGTCTCTCCCGCAGCCCTGTTTACATTTATTCATTAGAATGACATATAATAATAATACACTTAACAAATAGCAAGTATTAATTGCAGTGATTTTCACATTATAGAGTAACTGGGTGTTAATTAGGAAGATTTTTTTTTTTCCCTTTTTGGGTCACACCCAGCGATGCTCAGGGGTTACTCCTGGCTCTTTGCTCAGGAATTACTCCTGGCCGAGCTCAGGGGACCATATGGGATGCTGGGGATTGAATGATGCCTGATCAGCATGTGCAAGGCAAAGGCCCTCCCGCTGTGCTATTGCTCTGGCCCCAGGCAGATGTCATTAAAATTTCATTTTTTATTCATTGAGGTTCTGTGTTTACAAAACTGTTAATGATTTCTCGTTTACATAATTCCAACACCATGTCCACTTATCACCAATGTACTCTTTCTTCTTTCAAGGATCTCATCATGCCAACAATTCTACCTGGTCCTTCATTTTTCTTGTTGCTCATTATTTTTGTATGGGAATACCATGGATTTTTATGTATTTAGTAACCTGCCATACTGTTTTGATTTATTATTTCTAGTTTTATCGTGGAGTTTACAATATATGGTATCCTCTTATTTGCAAATTCATTTACAGTTTGGACCCCCTTGATACATTTTTCTTATCTGATTGCTGTAATGAGGATTTCCAAACTGTGTTCAATAGAGTGGACAATGGACATCATCTGGCATCAATTTCTTTGTATTCCTGAGTATCTCACTTATGTTAAGTAGAGAATAGCTGGCGAGTGAACACAAGGGCAGTAATATATACTTCGCACAGGATGTTACAGTTTTTCAGCATGACGGCTTCCCTATAGCGTTATTTTTTTATACAAGGGGTTATGGGCAGCATAAAGCAAGTCTAGTGCGGATAATTCATGCTTTACTTGTTTGCTATTATGGAAAAGTATTTACTTAATTATGTATTAGAATGTTATTTCCCAAACTTCTGTATATTGAAGCTGTGCAGTGTGTTTTTATATCTCTTTATATATGCTAAATACACAGAACACACTCAAGCAGTTCCTGTCAACTGATATAGCCAGAAAAGTACCGAGCATCTTATTTTACCAGAGTGTAGTATGCATTTCTCCCCTAATTAGCCTTTATTCATTCTTTTGTCCTTTTGAACTTGCTCTCCCACACAGCTCGCAGTGGCTCCACACTTCTAGTTAGTAACCCTAGAGACATATTTTGACTCCTTCGGGACATTTGCCATAGGGTGATGGATGGTTAGTCCATCCCTAGGCTCCTTGCTGATCCAGCCGGGCAGGGTGGCAAGCAGCCCCGCCAAGACTCAAGGGAAATTGAGTTGCCAAACATAAGGAAGGAAAGTGTGACCAAGCAGACCAGTAGTTTTTTACCCTTCCGAAAGTTGTTTTGGGCACTTTGGCTGTCTGCTAGCCACGTGAATTTGCTTTACTCAGAGAGTAATTTCCAAACATGCTAGGGTTCTGCCAAGGGTCTCCCTTGGCCCTATTCCCCTGCAGGGCAAGTGCAAGCTGCTGCAGAGCCACTCGGACAGAGCGACCTGCTTCGTTCAGAGGACGGCTAACTCCAGAAGGACCTTCCCTCACTGGCCTGCTTCTCTGTCTGTGGCTGTCCTCAGTGTGCGTCAGCACACTAGTCCTTTAAGAGTGGTTATCAGATATGACACGTATTCGTGGGAAATAAGTCTAAACATTCAGACAGTGCTTTAAAACCAAGAAACGAGAATCAGGAAATGCTTTATTTTACTGTGGTAAAATTTCTCTTTTCATAAATTCCTCAAGAATTGTCAGCTGCCTTAAGGAATATATTTGATACTTGGAAATCCATATGCTGCAGCTTTCATTTTATTTATATTGAAATATAATTTTTGCCGTTTAGGCTTTTCCCTTTTCTCACATAATTTACATATTCAGGTAGCATAATTGAAAATCTTATCACTCATGGTCATATGTCTTCTGAAAAATTTTTTATATGTAATTTATTGAATAATCATGAGTTACAAGTTGCAATATTATTCCTGATTGAGTCCAGAGGTACAGTGTGTGATTACCAACTCCTTCATCCTGGTCATATTTAGGGGATATATTTCTAAATGTCACATCACCAGTTTAAATTAAGATTTCATGTCATTGTAAGGCTACTTATTATGAAATCAGTAATTCATTTCTTCTGGAGAACTTTTTGAAACTTCTGCTTCTAACTGCCAAAGAGAAAAAATGTTCTTATCTGAAGTTGGCAGTAATTAAATAAGAATTTTAAGTAAACAGTGTTGGGACTGTGTATGTCGCTCAGACATGTTCCTGGAAGGGTACCACAACTAACAGCATGAACATTACCACCAACAAAAATAACAGTTGTTGGTAGGAATGTAGTGCAAATGCCAGTCTTATTCTTACAGCACAGAATGTAAAAAGGTTGTGGCTTTGTGTGAGTCTAAACCTTTATATTTATGGTTATAGTCATTGACTATATGCAGTTTTGTTTGAGGAAAATAAGATTAGGATATAGATTTGTGTAGACATGCTTTTTGTTTCATGTACAATAGTAAGAATAGAAAATGTGTGTGCAGTGTCAAAGGTCATTTTAGATAATAAACCTAAGTTTAATATATCTCAGTTCTGTAGAAAAAATACTAAGAAATGAAACCATGGAATATTTATAGTTATTTTCATAAGTTATTTTCACATGTGTGATTATGATTTCTTTATGGTTTTATGCATTTAAAGCTCTTCTTCAGTTAATATTTTTATTATTAAAAACTAATATTTTATTATTAAAAATTAATATGATGTGTGTTTTTCTGAACCTAAATACATTGACTCTGAGTTTTACAACTGAATGAAAAAAAATGGAGGAAAACCCAGTTAGATCTATGGCAAATAATAGGCACTTATCCAGTTTTTAAAAGGTAGGGAGGTGTGTTTATACAATTTATATCAATATTAATTGATTTGTAAACACGAACGTTAAACTTAGTGTGAACTAGGTGCCTGGAACTTAGATGCTTATAGTCTTCTCAGCGCCTCTGGGTTAGGCTGCTGCTGTATTTATTGACTGTGACATTCTGAAATTGTCCCTTTGTGGTTCTGTAATAGATCAGGGGCTCCTTGAGGACAGGGATCCCGTGCTTCTGATGTGTCTATCTTTGAGTGCAAAGCAGTAGTTTTGTTTAGGATGTCAGGAGTGCTGATGCATGAGGTGTGTTTTGAAAAAATGAGTGCTCTGACAATCACTTGAGATTAGCATATGCTTTTATTTACTTGTTTTGGTTTGGGGCCACACCCACCAATGCTCAGGGATCACTCTTGGCTCTGTGCTCAGGGATCACTCCTGGCAGTGCTTGGGGGAAAAAAAAGGATTGCTGGATATCAAAGGCTGGTCAGCCCTGTGCAAGACAAGTACTTTACCTGTTATACTATCTCACAGGATTCCTCCATTCCCCCTCTTTTTTAAAAGTGCTTTTAGAGGGAGGGAG
This sequence comes from Cryptotis parvus, assembly GCA_021461705.1. Taxonomy (NCBI): domain Eukaryota; kingdom Metazoa; phylum Chordata; class Mammalia; order Eulipotyphla; family Soricidae; genus Cryptotis; species Cryptotis parvus. Next base: position 6,197 of record JAJIBD010007144.1, on the reverse strand, counting down.
ATGTCTCCCCAGGTGTGCTCAGGGGGTCTGGAGGCCTCTCTTGGATATTCCTGATCATTATTAGTTGATCTGTTTACTAGTGTTACAGAACACCTGTATAGCAACAGTGAGATGGATCATTGTTAGGATTGTTTGGCAATTTTTGGAGCTATTTTTGTTAAGAGCTTGTTGATGGTGGGTGTGAAGTACTATTAGCATCTATGGCTTGAGGCTGAGAATGTTAATAAACGTCTTACAGTGTGATGTCATTTGCAGTGTGGAACATAGTCGTGTCAGCAGTGCTGATGTTGAAGACCTGGCCTGGTCAATAATCAAATTCCTTGACCACTCTAAAAATACTTATTTTGTTTATAACAATGCTTATAACCTAGAATCAAAGTATGGTATTCATAATGCTATTTCATTTATCACTTAAAATTACTCATAGAGCAATTGTTTTAGTTTGAGATAATTAAATAATACTTTTCTTATTGGGAGAAAAGGGTGATTATTCCCATATTATGAAAGAAAGTATAGATGTCACTATCCTATTATTTATACTTTTCCATATGTCTATGTTTTAAGAGCATTTATGATACACATTGACTGTGACTTTGGCACTATCTCTATTTATTTATTTATTTATTTATTTATTTGTAAAGTATTTTATTATACCACCGTGAGATGTACAATTACAAAGATGCTCATATTTGGGTTTCGGTCATACAGTGTTCCAGCACCCATCCCTCCACCAGTGCCCATCTCCCACCACCAACGTCCCTGATTCCTTTCCCCTTCCCCTAGCCTACCTCCATGACAGGCTCTTTATTTCTTCCCTTTCTCTCTCTTTCTCTTTTCCTTCCATTCTAGATTGTGGATTACACTACATACATTAAAGAGTTGTCATATGTATCTTTCTGCCTGATATTTAATGCTCAGTTATAGGTTGGTATTAGTACTTTCGACAATTGCTAGCACACTGTTCCATTTTCTGTCTTACCTACTAGCCTCTGACTCCCATACGTTTGTGATAATTTCCACCTTTGACAAGACCTCCTGATACATGTTTCACTTGACCTTGGTATCATAATATGTACATATTTATATTTATGTCATGCAAATAAATGCAGCCATTCTATATCTGTCACTCTCCTTCTGGCTAATTTTGGATCTTCTCCGTGTCCATCCATTTATAGGCAAATTTCATAACTTCATTTTTCCTAACAGCTGCATAGTATTCCATTGTGTAGATGTACCAAAGCTTTTTATCCAGTCATCGATTCTCGGGCACTCTGGTTGTTTCCAGATTCTGGCTATGGTGAATAATGCTGCTATGAGCATAAAAGTAGGGATGGTGTTTCCGCTGCATATTTTTTCGCTTCCCAGAGTATATTCCCAGGAGTGGTATGGCGGGGTCAAATGGGAGTTCAATTTCTAGTCTTTGGAGGAATGCCCATATTGTTTTCCAGAAAGGCTGTACCAGCCGGCATTCCCACCAACAGTGGATGAATGTCCCCTTTTCCCCCACATCCACGCCAGCATTTGTTGTTCTTGCATTTCAGGATATCTGCCATTCTCTGTGGTGTGAGATGATATCTCATTGTTGTTTTGATTTGCATCTCTCTGATGATTAGTGATGATGAGTATTTTTTCATATGTTTTTTGGCCATTCAAATTTCTTTGTTGACGTTTCTGTTCATTTATTCTCCCCATTTTTGATGGGGTTGTTTGTTTTCTTCTTGTAAAGTTCTACCAGTGTCTGATATATCCTGGATATTAACCCCTAATCAGATGGGTATTGGGTGAATATTCTTTCCCATTCTGTGGACTGCTTTTGTATCTTAGTCACTGTTTCTTTTGAGGTGCAGAAGCTTTTTAGTTTCATGTAGTCCCATATGTTTATCTTTTCTTCTAGTTGCTTTGTTAGTGATGTTTCACCTTTGAAGATGCCTTTAGCTTCAATGTTGTGGAGGGTTTTTCCTATATTTTCTTCAATGTACTTTATGGATTCAAGTCTGATATTGAGATCTTTAATCCATTTTGATCTGATTTTTGTGCATGGTGTTAGACAGAGGTCCAAATTCATTTTTTTTTTACATATCACTGCCCAGTTTTTCCAACACCACTTGTTGAAGAGACTTTCCTTACTCCATTTTGGACTCTTTGCACCTTTATCAAAGATTAAATGATCATGTGTTTGAGGTTGGGTGTCAGGATATTCAGTTCTATTCCATAGGTCCACAGGTCTGTTTTTTATTCCAATACGACGCTGTTTTAATTACTACTGCCTTGTAGTACAGTTTGAAGTTGGGAAAGGTGATGCCTCCCATTTTATTTTTCCAAAGGATTGCTTTAGCTCTCCGTGGGGGTTTATTGTTCCATACACATTTCAGGAGTGTTTGGTCAATTTCTTTGAAGAACATCATGGATATCCTTATAGGGACTGCATTGAATCTGTACAGAGCTCTAGGGAGTATTACCATTTTGACAACGTTGATTCTCCCCATCCATGAACAGGGAATGTGTTTCCATTTCCTCGTGTCCTCTTTTATCTCTTGGAGCAGTGTCTTGTAGTTTTCTTTGTATTGGTCCTTTACACACTTGGTTAAGTTGATTCCTAGGTATTTGATTTTCTGTGGCACAATTGTGAATGGAATTGTTTCCTTAATATCCCTTTCTTCTCTTTCATTATTTGTATATAGGAAAGCCACCGACTTTTGGGTTTTGATTTTGTATCCTGCCACTCTACTATATGAGTGTATTGTTTCTAGGAGTTTTTTTGGTAGAGAGTTTAGGGTTCTCTAGGTATAATATCATGTCATCTGCAAATAATGATAGCTTGACTTCTTCCTTGCCTATCTGGATGCCCTTGATGTCCTTTTCTTCTCTGATTGCTATGGCAAGTACTTCTAGTACTATATTGAATAAAAGAGGTGAGAGTGGGCAACCTTGTCTTGTCCCTGATCTCAGGGGGAAGGCTTTCCACTTTTCCCCATTTATAATGATGCTCGCTGTGGGCTTTTGGTAGATGGCTGTAACTATCTTGAGGAAAGTCCCTTCAATTCCCATTTTCTGGAGTGTTTTATTCATGAACGGGTGCTGCATCTTGTCAAATGCTTTCTCTGCGTCTATTGATAGGATCATATGGTTTTTATTTTTTCTCTTATTGATATGATGTATTATGTTGATTGACTTGCGAATGTTGAACCATCCTTGCATTCCCGGGATGAATCCTACTTGGTCATGATGTATAATCTTCTTAATGAGTCTTTGGATTCTGTTTGCTCGTATTTTGTTGAAGATCTCAGCATCCATGTTCATCAGCGAGATTGGTCTGTAGATTTCTTTCTTTGTGTTGTCTCTCCCTGCTTTGGGTATCAGGGTGATATGTGCCTCGTAAAAGCTGTTTGGGAGTGTTTCTGTTTCTTTTTCCTGGAAATGCTTGAAAAGGACTGGCAGTAGGTCCAGGTCCTCCTTAAAGGTTTGGTAGAGTTCACTAGTGAATCTATCTGGACCTGAGTTTTTGTGTTTGGGCAGAGTTTTAATTACTGTTTCTATTTCCTCGATGGTGATAGGCTTATTTAGGTATTGATGGTCTTCCTGTTTCAGCCTTGGGAGGTTATAGGACTTCAGGAATTTATCCATTTCTTCTAGATTCTTCTTCTTTTTTTTGCTTTTTGGGTCACACCCGGCAATGCTCAGGGGTTACTCCTGGCTCTGCACTCCAGGAATCACACCTGGCAGTGCTTTGTGGACCATACGGGATGCTGGGGATTGAACCTGGGCCGGCACAGGCCAGCCGCATGCAAAGGCAACGCTACCCGCTGGACTATTGCTCCAGCCCCTCTTCTAGATTCTTATGTTTCATGGCATACAGATTCTCAAAGTAATCTCTGATGATCTTTTGGATTCCTCTGGTTTCTGTTGTGATGCCACCATTTTTATTTCTGATTCTGTTTACTTGGGTTCTCTCTTTTCCCTGTCCTTACAAGTCTTGCCAATGGTTTGTCAATCTTGTTTATTTTTCAAAGAATCAGCTCTTGTTTTATTAAACTTTTGGATTGTTTTTTTTGGGTTTTCCAACTCATTAACTTCCTCTCTTAAGTTTTATTATTTCTTTTTTTTCTACCTGGGTTGGGCTCCTTTTGTTGGTCTTTTTCTAATGTCTTTAGCTGTGTAGTCAGGTTATTTATGTCGGCCCTTTCTTCTTTCCTGATGAATACTTGCAGAGCTATAAACTTTCCTCTTAACACACTTTTGCCATGTCCCACAAATTCTTATAGTTGGTGTCTTCATTTTCATTTGTTTCCAGGAATCTTTGGATTTTCTGTTTGATTTCTTCTATGACCCATTGGTTGTTCAGCAGTGAGCTCTTCAGTTTCCACGTGTTTGGTTTGACTGCCTGTTTCTGTGTATGGTTAACTTCCATTTTCAGTGCATCATGGTCTGAAAAGATAGTTGACACAATTTCTATATTTTTTTTATTTTATTGAGGTATCTTGTAGCTCAGCATGTGGTCTGTCTTGTAGAATGTTCCATGTGCACTGGAGAAAAATGTGAATTCAGCTTTTTTGGCATGAAAAGCCCTGTATATATCCACTAGCTCTCTTTCTTCCATTTCTTCCTTCAGGGCCAATATTTCCTTGGTGAGTTTCAGTCTTGTTGATCTATCCATACTTGATAGAGTAGTGTTGAAGTCTCCAACTATTATTGTGCTACTGTTAATGCCTTCTTTGAGATCTCTTAGCAGTTGTTTTAAGTATTTTGCTGGCCCTTCATTGGGTGCATATATGTTTAGTAGTGTAATTTCTTGCTGGTGTACATACCCCTTAATAAGAAATGGCCTTCGTTGTCCCTTCTAACCTTTTTCAGCTGAAGTCTATGTTATCCAATACTAGTATGGCCACACCGGCCTTTTTGGAAGAGTTGTTTGCATGGAGAATGGTCTTCCAACCTTTGACTTTGAGTCTGTGTTTGCTCTGATTATTCAGATGTGTTTCTTGTAGACAGCAGAATGTTGGGTTCAATTTTTTAATCCATTTTTTCAATCTTTGTCTCTTAATTGGTGCATTTAGACTGTTGACATTGCAGAGGATTATTGTCATCGGATTTTGTGCCTTCTTTCTGTTTACACTTGTTGTGCTTTTGGGTTTTGTCATATTTTACAGTAGACCCTTCTGTCCTTCTTTTAAAGTTGGTTTTGAGTCCATGAAGTTCGGAGTTGTTGCTTATCCATGAAGTTGTGTATCTTTCCTTCATATCTGAATGTGAGTCTGGCTGGGTAAAGAATTCTTGGTGAGGCCTGCAGTTCATTGAACCTTTTCACTATATTCCACCATTGTTTTCGGGCTCGGAGTGTTTCATCAGAGAAGTCTGCTGTAAATCTTAGGGATGTTCCCTTGTATGTGATTTCCTTCTTTGATCTTGCTGCTTTCAGTATTCTATCTCTATTTATAGTTTTTATCATTCTAATTAAGATGTGTCTTGGAGTATTCTTATTTGGGTTTCTTTTTAGCTGGTATCCTCATGGGCCTCCTGGATCTGGAGGCAAGCATTTTTAGTTCCAGGAACTTTTCAGCAATGATGGCTTTGACAGTTTCTTATTTATCAGGGTTTTCTTTTTGCCCTTCTGGGACCCCAATGATCCGTATGTTATTGCTTCTGGCTTCATCCTGATTATCTCTTGTTATCTGTTTGTTAATTGTCTTTTTTCCATCATTTGGTGTTGTGTAGAGAATCTTTGGACCTCGTCTTCGCGATCACTAATTTTTCCTTCAGTAGCTGTTATTCTGCTGTGGAGGCCTTCCATTGTGTTTTTCATTTAATTTATCTCATTTTTAATATCTGTCATTTACATTTGTATTTTGGGTCTGCATTTTTTCTCATTTCTTCTCTCATGTCCTCTTGTATTTTATTGATTTTTGCATTTCATTGCTACTTTGAGTTCCTTATGCATCCTTAACAATTCTTTCCGAAATTCCTTTTCAGAGAGGTTATACAACTCATCGTTATTGCTTGGTCATCTGGACTAGTGACTTTGCTCACTGAGCTTGATGGAATTTTTTGTGTTGTTTACCATTATGACTATTGTAGCCAAATGTGAGTTCTTGGGTGACTGGATAGTACAGTTAGTAGGTGTCTGGGCTGTTTGCAGAGTTTGGGTGGTGGCAAGGAGTGTAGGGACAAAAGCTCACTAGTACCTCATGCAAGATAGGGAT
>JAJIBD010007143.1:0-30533 GCA_021461705.1 Cryptotis parvus | reverse complement strand
GTGTCGGGAGTGCTCCGCCGGGGTCCCCGACAGTGCCGGAAGCGAAGTTCCCTCTACCTCCGGGCCGGCGAGGAATGGATGAACACTCAGGAATCCGATGCGGTTTTAAAAGGCTTTACTTATCACAGGTTCAGGCATACAAATCAGCAAAAGGAAAAACCCGATGCTTAGGATTCCAGGCTAGAACCCAAGCCGCGTGTAGGCCAAGATGGCGACCACCACATGTTAAAACTTCCAAGGGGAATAAACGCTCACAAGGCGAGATCCCACCGGGAAGAAGCCTGGGAGAGCGGAACCGGCAAAGTTTATACCCCCTGCAACTCAGGACCTTCCTCCCCATTGTTATGGAAAGCAGGGAGGGTCCAATGCCCCTCAGGTAATCCCTCCCTGCATCTCACCTAGGGCCTTTACTGTGCTAATGTTTTGAGCCGGGAAGGCCTTTGAAATAGAGAAGGGGGTTTCTGAGATGGCATGTCACTGTACCAAAGACCAACACCAATGCCAGTTAAATATTTCTCCAAGCCTTCACAAGTCTCCTCTACTTCATTGTAGTTTTATATTTTATCAGGGAGCCATGCTTGTTTGTTTGGAAGCAAACAGCATTTCTCTCTCGGTCTAATTACTTAGGGTCCTATGTGGCCAGGCTAATATGCTGGTAAGATCTAGCTAGTCCCCACGATGATTGTGATAGCATGGGGAGAATATTTATACCAGCTAGTACAGCATACATGGTCGGATAAACTGCCACATTTAGACTACCCCTTTATCTACGGAGTGATTTGCGGGAGGCAATCCAGAGCAAGATGCAGCGGCCCTTAGGAGTCCTGGGCAACACTCTTGTATAATTTCGTTGTGGTATTTGCCAGGGATTGTGTTAATGCTCACACATGTGATTGCATAGGATCATATTTACTGACTGGTGCTTATACAATTTTTTAATTATAAAGAAAATTGGGGTACCTCAAAAGAAACTGTGACCAAGATACAAAGACAATCCACAGAGTGGGAAAGGATATTCACCCAATACCCATCTGACAAGGGGTTAATATCCAGAATATATCAGGCACTGGTAGCACTCCACAAGAAGAAAACAGCCAACCCCATCAAAAAATGGGGAGAAGAAATGAACAGAAGCTTCCAAAAAGAAGAAATTCGAATGGCCAAAAGGCATATGAAAAAGTGCTCTTCATCTTTAATCATCAGGGAGATGCAAATCAAAACAACAATGAGGTACCATCTCACCCCCACAGAGACTGGCACAATCCAAAACAACAAGAACAACCGGTGCTAAGCGTGGATGTGGGAAAAAAGGGACTCTCATTCACTGCTGGTGGGAGTGCCGACTGGTCCAGCCCTTTTTGGAAAACAATATGGGCATTCCTCCGAAAGCTAGATATTGAGCTCCCATTTGATCCAGCAATAGCACTCCTGGGAATATACCCAAGAGACCGAAAAACACATAGCAGAAACACTATCTGTACTTCTCTATTCATCTCTGCGCTATTCACTATAGCTAGAATCTGGAAACAACCTACATGCCCGAGAACAGAGGACTGGCTAAAGAAACTGTGGTTCATCTACACTATGGAATACTATGCGGCTGTCAGAAAGGATGAAATTATGAAATTTACCTGTAAATGGATGGACATGGAGTCTATCATGCTGAGTGAAATTAGTCAGAAGGAAAAGGACAGATATAGAATGACTGCATTCATTAATAGGATATAGATACCAGTGTTTTACTAAATGTGGGAAATGGTAATGGCAGATTAAAACTCACCACTGAATATACACAAAGAGACTTAAGTGATAAACTAAATATCTGCAGGGCTAGTCACAATGTGTAAAATAAGAGGGAGAGAGATGCAGAGACAGAGAGAGAGATAGAGAGAGAAAGAGAGGGAAACTGGGGTACCTGCTATTAAGGCGGGTGGGGGGACGGGAGGGGAGGGGTACATTGGTGGTGGAAATGGGGCACTGGTGGAGGGGATGGGTGCTGGAATACTGTATTACCAAGAACCAATTATGAACACCTTTGTAATTGTATGTTTCACGGTGGTATAATAAAAAAATTAAAAAAATTGGGGTAAATGGTGAGTTTGTACCCCTTTGTTGTGGTTGGAAATTGTGGTACTGAGGAGTATAGATGAGTTTTCAGATTCAAACAGTAGTTTCCAGGATTACATTTGATACATGTGGCATCACAGAGTGTTGAAATCAGGACCTTATGTTGGCATGGCACTAGGCCATTGGCCTATTTGTGTAGGTCTTGATCACTTGATCACTTGACATCCCGTTATTCATCGATTTCCTTGAGCGGGCGCCAGCAATGTTTCCATTTGTCCCTGTCATGTGCCAGTGTAGTCCAATGGCATCTGCTTGCTCCAGGAATAGGGAAGAGCCTCAAATCGTTCCTTCAGGGTCTTGACAAAGAAGTCTAACCATCTTGTAGGTGGGCGGCCACGTGATCTTTTGATGTCCCGTGGGATCCAGTTGGTAACGGCTCTAGTCCAGTGGTCATCTCCAAGTCGCATTACATGCCTAGCCCATCTGATTTTTGGTGCCTTGGCAAACAAGACTCCGTCCCTGATTCTCAATCGTTGGCAGAGGTCGAACTCCGATTCCTTCTCTTACTTGAGTGAGGTGTGATATTCCAAGCATAGCTCTTTCAACTCCTCTTTGGGATACCCAATATCATTCTCATATTGCTTTCATAGGGCCCAGGTCTCTGAGGCGTATGTTAATGCAGGAGAGAATGGTGGAGTTGAAGAGATGTGCCTGGAGCCAGAGGTTTTTTTGTCTTTTTTAGTTATTTCTTCGATGTTCTTGAAGGCATTCCATGCCGCCTCTCTTCCTCCTGCGCAGCTCAGGTTTTAGGTCATTCATCATGTTGATTTCTTTGACCTAGGTACACATAACTGCTGCATTCAGAGATGTCTGTTCCAGTAAGGAGGTCTAGGATATTTATTTTATTTTGCGATATGATCAGTGATGAATCCCACTACAGGATTTTGGACCCCAGTAAATTGTCTTTCTTTCCTTCTAGCTCTTCCATGGTTTTGATTATTGTGGTCCCTTGTCTTCCATACCATGGACTTAGTGTTTGTTGTTGTAGCTGTCTGTCTTAGTCTTCCTGTTCATGGAATTTACATTTCATAGTTAACAAGGTTCAATTTTTTTTTTTTTTTTTGGGTCACACCCGCGATGCTCAGGGGTTACTCCTGGCTCTATACTCAGGAATTACTCCTGGTGGTGCTTGGGGGACCATATGGGATGCCGGGATTGAACTTCGGGCCAGAACAGGCCGGCCGCGTGCAAGGCAAACGCCCTACCCGCTGGGCTATCGCTCCGGCCCCAACAAGGTTCCATTTTTGATAATTTTTTTCTCCTTATAATTTTTACCTGATTTGGCACTGAGAAATACTCAAACTTTTAGCTTTGAAATTTAGATTTCTTATTATTGTACAGTGACTATAAAATCTTGCTGATCTCTTTCCCAGAACTATCCCAAATTTGTGGGAGATTTTAAAATAGTGTTACCTATCTTGTTTTAGGTTAAGTGGAAGTTTGTTTTAGGATTATTTAATCCTAATAAATTGAGAAATAAATATGACTTTAATAATAGCCACATCTTATTTCAATTTCACTGCTTGGTAGGATGTGTGTAGTAAAGGAAACTTTTAAAGAGTCTTTGCTAATTAATAAAATGACCACAATAAATTTGCCAGTGGCTTCTGTAATCCTTGGGTGAACTTTGTGGAAGATTCAACTGACTGGTTTCTCTTACATACATAGATGTGAAGCAACCAGATACTTTTTATTTTGGGGAAGAAGTATCTTCCTTCCTCAAACTGTTTAAAATGCTAATCAGGGTAAGAGGAAGGTGTAACGATTTATATAGGAGTCACATAAACTTTTGGAGGAAACATATAGACATTTGTTTGCTTTTTCCTTGTTCACTCTTTTAGTCTCTCTAGTAGGTTCGTGGGACTAGCAGCAATTGTCAAGAAGTAGACAACAGGTTTCTGAGGGGAATTCATCATGGAATTCTTATTTAACATGTGGTATTGGAACATCAGGGCTTAGTTTGTCCTGGGAGAACATTAGAGAGGGAGAGTGAGAAGAGGAGGAGAAATGGCCGCTTGAAGGAGGGGGGGGGAGGGAGGACAGGAGAGAGAAAACAGCATGATGGAAGAGCAGCGTTATTATAGGGCTGCAGGCCTGTGCACACACACAGCTGAAGAGCATGTGTGGCTCCTGTGAGAGTGGAGGGGGAAATCTCTCAATAGACTCTTCCTTCAACAAGGAGGGCTCTCGGTCTCCAGATTCTCGTGGACAGGAATAGCCTCAGTTGGGCTGCAACTCCCTGTTCCTGGTAGCATCACCAGGGGCCAGAGCTCTCTGTGAAGACCAAGCAGTAGGTATGAGTGTCAAGAAAAAACAAGCCATTTAGATGGTCTGTGTGTCTTCATAGGCAAAATGTGTATGATAGCTCCTTCTCATAGATTGGCTGTAGAGATAGAATACACTAAGATATGCGTAAGACTCCGCAATAATGCCTGTTAAGAAGCACTACTCATGGGCAAAGGAGATAAATCAAAGAACGGGAGTGTATGCTTTGTAGGTAGAAGTCCAGCTTCTATCCCCAGCACTTGCCTCCAGAAGCAATCCTCTTCTTCTGTGCCAGAGGTAGCCCCTGGGTAACTGCAAAAACACAAAACAAGTCAAAACAAAATAAAACCAGACAATAGAAGATAAAAGCAGTTGGAAGACCAGCTTCTATCCCTAGCTCCAAACGACTACAGCCAGAAGCATCCTCGTCTACCATGCCAGAAGTAACCCCCTGGGTAACTCCAAAAGCAAACTAAGTCAAGGCAAAACAAAACCAGACAATAGAAGATAAAAGCAGCATCCAGATGCTCGAGTGAGAATAGAGGGGCGAAGACTCATGCTTTACATCCCGAGGACCCAGGTTTGATGTTCAAGGGACGACCATGTGGTCCCTTGTGCATCTGTGGGCTCAGTCCTGGAGATCCCAGAGAGCTTATACATGTGGTCCTGGAGGCCCCTGTACACTGTCATTAACCGGGGTAATTCCTGTCACTGCAGGGCCAAGAAGCCCTGGATCCTCAGGCCTTCACATTCAACACCACTGAATGGTCAATAATCATTGTGAGAACCTCTTAGGCACTCTTGGGAGAACACTCCACCCCATAGGCCCCCCAAAAAAAAAAAAGCAGCACTCAGTTATCTTAGGTAAGAAAAACAAATAATAGACACAAGATAGTTGAAATCATACCAGACACAAAGTGATTCTTTGTGAGATCACAATTATGAGGCGAGGAAAAGCTCTGTAGTCATTTGATTTCAATATTAAAAAGGAGACTGAAAGCCACTTTTGAATCCTATTTTGGCAAAGATGAACTCATGCCCATCTAGATGTCCTTATCAGTTCAAAATCAAAGTCCTTTTCAAATGGGTTCTCTGGCTGATATTCCCATCAAATGATAATCATCCCCAAGTCACCCAGGTTAAACGTGCCTAGATTCTGTGTGAGTTCTCTTTCTCCCTCATCTAAATCTGGTCATTTACCAAATACTTTAATTTTTCCTTCATTCTGAAAATTCAGTCCCTTTCTTCATTCATTTTCACTTTTATTTGTCCAGTTAATCCAAATAAATGCTCAAGTGCTATGGAATAAAAATAGGTTTTATGAGCTTGCATTGAATTTGGAAGCCAACTTGTACTCTGGCAAAACTTTAAGTAGGCATTTTTTCTTTGGTAGTTCACTCTTTGCTTGCCATTCCCAGAGGTGAAAAAACAAAAATGAAAAACAAAATTAATTTGGCTTTTGGCCAGTATTTCACATCAACAAGGAAATTTTTCTTGAGTTTAATCCTAACTAATGCCTTCCTGCTCAGCTGCAGAAAGAAGCAAAAATATGAAACTGGTCTCTAAGGAGATCTTTCACGCCGGCATTTGATGCAGTTTTAGGAACACTCCTTGAAATTGCCAGAAAGACAGAAGTATCACAGCAGCAAATGTCTTTAGAAAAATAGAGTCTGCTGAGACCAGTAGTGGTTTTATTTTCAGCACAGAATTCAGGAGGAGGCTTCTCCCTCCCATCCTCACTCGCTTTTGTACAAGTCATTTTCTCTAAGCTTGGATTTGGAGCTCTTGGTTTAGTAACTGTAATTATTTTTGTTTGTTTTTGGGTCACACCCGCGATGCTCAGGGGTTGCTCCTGACTCTGCACTCAGGAATTACTCTTGGCAGTGCTCAGAGGACCATATGGGAGGCTGAGAATTGAACCTGGGTTGGCCCATGGAAGGCAAACACCCGAACTTCTGTGCTGTTACTCCAGCCCCCATATTTAAAATTCTCACGAGAATTCCATTTCCACTGCTTTCCAAGCCTCAGCTGCTACATAGGTGGCTGTTTCTTTTATTGGTAGATATTATAATTAAGAATGATTTCTGGCTATTTGTCCTGACAAAATAATTATGTTCATGAAATATGAATACCAAGTAGTTTGGTCATAGTGAATATGCTTTTAAAGATTCAGCATTATCATTCTAGATTCTGAGCGCATCATTAACTCAGAGCAATTTCTTAAAGGAATATAGGTATCGCAGGCCAAGTATGTGTCTTCAGGACTAAGGCAAGTTTGAATTTAAGTCCCAGATATATCATTTCCTAATTCAGAAATTTGTTCAGCCTGTTATTTAATGTCTCTTTACCTTCATTACTATTTTTTTAAAAAAACAAATAACATGTGTTTTAAAGCTTAGTTCAATTCCTGCCCTCCAGAGAACACTGAAAAAAAAGAAGAAATAAAACTCCCTATTTTTAAGCTGAAAAGAATCTTACGTATCAGTTTACTTAAGCCCACCCGTTCCAGTCCAAGTCAGGAGGTTTGGGACTAGAATCCTTGTCTAATGACTTTTTACAGACTAGTTGCTATATAATACAGAACTTGGGTTTTGGAATTTGATAGTTCTGAGTTTCATTTAGGAATTTAAAAAAATTTCCTAACAAAACTTTAAAAGAAAATTCTGGGCCCTTGGTATTTCATCAATAAATCTGTGATAAAAATGTCTGCCTCTGATGTGTTTTTACATAAAGCACTAAGACAGATCGTGGTACAATATGAACATACAAAATGTATTTGTTTTCCCCAGAGGCATACTTAATGATGGGGCCACAGGAAAAGTATGTCATGGGAACACGGGGGATTAATGTATGTTTCTGAAAAACAACAGGAAAATGAGAGCCTGATCTCATGATACTCTATTTTGAAGCAAGTGAGTAAAAATATTTCAAATGTGATAAACTATTTGGAATGTGATGACCACCTGGTGTTTATATTAACAGCAGACTTTGGGACTTGTCTTCAATGTCATGGCACTGAAAAGGGCCAATAAGTCAAAATGGAGTGGGGGCTCTGTGCTCTGTGACTTAGAAGAAACGAGGAAAGTGTTTGGATGGAAATATGAAAGCCTGTGAAGGAAGACTCTGTATCAACATGGGGAAACCCAAAGAAGAACAAACTATAGAAATTAAAAGAACAGCAGTGAGTTGGGGAAATGTTAGTTTCAATCTGTTGGCTTCCCTCCCCCCCAACCCCCTCCTTTCCATGCTTGCCTCTAGTAATAGAGCAAGAAAGAGATAACTGTTTTGGGGGCACATCCAGCTGTATACAGTACTTTCTCCTGGCTCTGTCCTCAGGGATCACCGCTGGCATGGCTCAGGGAACCATTTACAGTACCAAGTATAAGGGATATCTTCTTAATCTGTCTTGAAGCCAGATGTGTCTTACCCTATTATGAATAATTACAAAAGAAGAGAAATCCTTTGGGAGCTTTATAAAAGATAGCCTACCTGATGAAATGAGAGAGTTCTACAAGACACACATTCACCACTATTTCATCTTTTCTTCCTTGGTACTGGTATGTGATTTCATAATATTTGAGATTTCAGCCGTCATCTGCAACCGTGAAAGGAAACCCAGCTGAAGCATCTAGGAGAGCAGAGAGAAGATTAAAGGCTCAGACTCTTGGCACAAGCAAATTATAAACGAACCTTGTCATCACCTAAGATCTTCCTTTGAATAGGTTTATTTAACACAATTTAAAAATATTTCAGTATTGATAAATATTTTCTCATATGCTAAAATGCTATCCATACATGCTATTTTAATTAAAATTAAGCATACAAGAGGATCACTTTTCTGTCATATCTATTTAATATAGCCTTTTAGTGTACATAGGAGCTATGACTAAAAAAAGCATGAGATTACTGGGGAGATCATATTACAAAATAATGAGGAAAATAATGAGGAAAAGGAATGCCTTTCAGGCAGAGTTTGAGGTTTCTGGTGAAGTGAAGAGATTCAGTGAGCCGAGCAGCTGATGCCCTCAAGCCTTGACTGTTCTTTTACTCCACAGACTTAATTTTTTTTTGTCACATGGCCCTGATTTGAGTAAAGAGGAGTATTATGAAAGTATGTTCTGGGAGTAAGGGTTCCCATTGGTTGTTCAAAAAAAGTAAGTTTCAAGAAATTGTTTCTTTGGGCTTCTGGTTTGACTGGCTGACTTGATCTCCTGAATGGCACTGAAGTATTTTTTTGGTAGAATCCTGACCTTCCTGGAGTTTTCGGCCAGTATGGTACTGCTCTGCCAAGCAGGCTGTCTTGAGCACCACCTTGGACCTGCTCCTATTTGATTACAATATCATCACAAGTGGCCAATTTTGGAGACGTTTTCCTGCTCAGTCTTGTGGGCAAAGGCTCTTTTTGCTACCCGAGGAGACTCACTTAGTGTCTGAAGCTCAGCTCATAGCAAGCCTAGTGTCTTTCTGGTCCTTCTCTAACTTTTCTTCACATCAGTGGCAATCAGCCACTGATTAAACATGCATTAAAAAGTTTCTTGTAGGGACCTGAGTGATAGTACAGCAGGTAGGGCATTTGTGTTGTACCCGGCCAACCTGGGTTCGATCCCGGGATCCCATATGGTTCCCTGAGCACCGCCAGGAGTAATTCCTGAGTGCAGAGTCAGGGAGGAACCCTTGAGCATTGCTGGATGTGACCCAAAAAGCAAAAAATAGAAAAAAAGCAAACAAAAAAATAAAAACAAGCAAAAAAGTTTCTTTTAAACATTTGATGACACAGGAATTTAACAGTCTTGTTGTTAAGTCAGATGTGTGTGTGTGTGACTGTTAATTTGGAAAAGATAAGTCATCACAAGTGGTCAAGGGTTTGGTTTGTGCTGGTCACTAAATCAACACACTCCTTTAATTCTAGCTGTCAATGGCACAAAAGTTTTCTATTTTAAAAAAATAAAAACCAACATTCTTGGGCCTAGAAAGATATTTTAGTACTTTGAGCACATACTTCACATCCTGGAGGCCTGAGTTTGTTCCTAGGTCCCTTGAGTGCCATCAGGAACAATCCCACAGGAGTAGCCCCTGAATACTAACTACTAGCCTCCATGACCCATCAGCTACACTGTTCTTTTCCTCTGTTGTCCTGATAATTGACAAACAAAAAAGAATCTTTTATTTCTATGTTATATGGGAAACATGAGGAAAGAGATTTGGACAACTCCCAGTTGGCCAAATAATTCAGCTCAATTTGTTTTTGACAGAGGTGTTGGAATAGTTGTGCCTTATGTGTATCACTGTATCACTGTCTTCCCGTTCATCATCGATTTGCTCGAGCGGGCCCCAGTAACGCCTTCATATGTCCTGTCTCATGCCAGTAGAGCCCAAGGCATCTGCTTGCTCCAGGAACATAAAGAGCCTCAATCCATTCCGGAATGAGGTCTATAAGTCCATTGAGCACAAGGCCTCAGCTGATCAGATCCTTAAAAAAGTTAAACATATGTCAGCTCAGGTATCAAAGATTCTAGATAACTGAGAAAGTATAAGAAGAGGAAAACAGTGCTGTATCTCTCATATGAGATGTTAAGAAATAATCATTATACTGAACCATGTGCTAGAGAATAAGGGCTGTTTGTGTGTGTTTGGGTCTTACCCATACATGCTCAAGGATCATTCCCATCTTGTTGCTGGGGGGTCTCTCCTGGGAGTACTCAGGGAACCATACGTAGTGCTGGGTTTGAGTCACACTTTCCTTCTTTTTTTTTTTAAGGACATTACTGTTTCCACTATTTTAATGGATCGCGCGGCCTCAAGCGGCCACGCGACCTGGGCTTAAACTGGTTTTGCTCTGTTAATCTGGTCGTGAGGTAGTATCCCAGCATCCGGACAGTGAAGGTGGTGGCTAGTGTGGTGGGCGAGTCTCATCTGGCTGCTTCTGGGACCCCCCAGAGGTGATGGGCCCACTCCCAAAACCCATCTGTCCTCCCGGGGCACCATGGTCAGCTGGGCCCAGGGAGAGCTGAGTTCCAGCTTCCCCAGCCGCTTGTGAGGCTCTTCATGCTATGGCTGGTGGCCTCAGGGCAGCTCCTGGGCAGGGCCACCAGGCTCAACAAAATGGAGGCGGGGGAAGGGCCGACCCCTGGCTCCATCCTGACAAATTCCCAGCGATTCCTGCTCCTAGGAGCCGCCTACCTGGGCTTGAACTGGTTTTGCTCTGTTAATCTGGTCGTGAGATAGTATCTCAGCGTCCGGACAGCGAAGGTGGTGGCTAGTGTGGTGGTCGAGTCTCATCCGGCTGCTTCCGGGACCCCCAGAGGTGGTGGGCCCACTCCCAAAACCCATCTGTCCTCCCCGGGGCCCCATGGTCAGCTGGGCCGGGCGAGCCGAGTTCCCACACTTTCCTTCTTTGCCCAGTGTGTGCTCCAGCTTGTGGAGCAATCTTCTCACAGTCCTCAAGGTTTCTGATGCAGCAATTTACCTCTCTCTTTTCATTCTTTGTGTCTCTCTGAAGTGAAATAAAAAAAATTCACAAATCAATGAAAGTATTAGACATGTTTCGTACATTTTCTATAAGACACAAGATGTGGGTTCAGTGAATTCAGATTCAAGATGGATATAAAGTGAATATAGAAAAAGACTTTACAGGTGAGAAAAAACATCCAACTCAGAAGCAAGCATCAGTAGAAGGTCAAAGGAGCAGACTGAAGGTGGGAGGAGGAAGCCATCGTGCATTTCTAAATAGCTGAGACCTGTGTTCTCATTCGCCTGCAGCTAGTGTCTGGTCGTGTCAGTCATTGCTCTGAAAGGAAGGATTTCAGGAACAGGAGTCTGTAAGTCAGTGGTTCCCAGCCTGATGCACAACAGAGTCTACTGGGGATTCCGTTATAGATATTAACTTACGTCCAGCTGCTAAACTGATTCATTTTGGTTAAGAGAAACTTAATAGTTAAGCAAAGTCATAAAAGTTAAGAGACAAAAAGAGGTCAGCAATAAAGCAAGGAGAATCAGACTGAAGCCAGAGTTCCCTTCTAAAAAGGTAGGCTACTGCAAAATATTAGAACATTGTATTCACTGGGTGAACATAATTTTAACATAAACTTGTATTTAGTCAATCAAAAAATGAAATATAAGGCAAACATGAGGACAAATTTGGGTATACAAATAATAATTATTATATGTATCAATATTATCAAATTTTGATATAAAATTATCAAAATTATAAATTATTAATTAAAAATTGAAGAACATATTTGTTTTTTTAAAGTATTTTATTATACCACCATGAGATATACAATTACAAAGATATACAATTAAAAAGTTTATATTTGGGTTTTGGTCATACAGTGTTCCAGCACCTATCCCTCCACCAGTGCCCATCTCCCACCACCAACGTCCCCGGTTCCCTCCCCCATCCCCAGCCCGCCTCCATGGCAGGTTCTTTATTTATTTCCCTTTCTCTCTTTTTTCCTTCCCTTCCAGATTATGGATTACAGAACATACATTAAAGGGTTGTCATGTGTATCTTTTGCCTGTATTTAATGCTCAGTTCTAGGTTGGTACTTTCGACAATTGTTAGCACACTGTTCATTTTCTGTCTTATCTAGCCTCCTGACTCCCACACGTTTGTGACAATTTCCACCTTTGACAAGACCTCCTGATACATGTTTCACTTGACCTTGGATATTGGTATCATAATATGGACATATATATTTATGTTATGCAAATAAATGCAGTCATTCTGTATCTGTCTCTCTCCTGGCTAATTTCACTGAACATAATCATCTCCATGTCCATCCATTTATACAAATTTTATAACTTCTTTTTTCCTAACAGCTGCATAGTATTCTATTGTGTAGATGTACCAAAAGCTTCTTTATCCAGTCATCAATTCTAGGGCACTCTGGTTGTTTCCAGATTCTGGCTATTGTGAATAATGCTGCTATGAACATAAAAGTAGGGATGGTGTTTCTGCTGTGTATTTTTGGCTTCCTAGAGTAGATTCCCAGGAGTGGTATGGCTGGGTCAAATGGGAGTTCAAAATCATGGGCAAAAATAAAGAGTGACTGAAAATGGGGCAGACATGGGGCAGACATGGGGCAGAGCTGCTACTGGCTCTCCCTGTGCCCAGCTGCTCGTGGAGGTTCCCGGGAGGGATAGTGGGTTCTAGCCCTGGCTTGCCACCCCAGCAGAGCCTCACAACAAGCCAGATGACCCCCCCACTCCATGAGGGCCTCCATTTTCCACATCCGACTTCCGCCTAGTCAGAACTCCACCCAGCAGACCAGCCTATTGTGGCCGCGTGGTTCATCAATAAATGTTGGATTTAGAAATGACTACAAGAGTATGCTACCTGCACGGCAGAGCCTGGCAAGCTACCCGTGTCGTATTTGATATGCCAAATACCAGTAACAATTATAGACCTCATTCCCATGACCTGAAGGAATGGTTTGAGGCTCTTTATGTTCCTGGAGCAAGCAGGTGCCCTTGGACTCTACTAGTATGAGACAGGTTATATGGAGATGTTACTGGTGCCCAATCGAGCAAATCGATGATGAACGGGAAGGCAGTGACAGTGACAGTGACTGAAAATAGTACAGTTTATAGCAATAGTACAGTGGGGAGGGCATTTGGCTTGCATGCAGCCGACATGGGTTTGATTCCTGGCATCCCGTATGATCTCCTAAGTACCACCAGGAGAAATTCCTGAATGCAGAGCCAGAGGTAAGCCCTGAACACCGCCAAAAAATAAAGCACAATTCATAATAAATCCTAGGGGCTGGAATAATTGTACAGTGGGTGAGGTATGTGGCTTGCATATAGCCTATCTGGGTTTGATTCCTAGCACTGAATATATTTCCCCCTGACCCGCCAGCAATGATCCATGAGCAATGAGCTGGGAGTATGCCCTAAGCATAGCAAGGTGTGGCCCCAAAATTTAAAAAAGAAAAGTATAGCAAACTCTTAAGTAATTATTGATAATACATTTATAAATGCAGATACAGAATATATAAAAATGTAGTATAAAAATGGAATAACAACTTGGAATTCAAGTTTGAGATTATTCATCCATTTATGGGAAATGACTGGAATGAGAAGCAAATGTGAAGAGAAGGTAAAGGTAGTTTGGGCTTCTGTTAAAATAAAGATAATCAACACTTAATACTTAAGAAAGATGGTTTTACCTTCAATAGCAATCAATCATGGTTAAGGATTAGAAGATTAAAAAATTTAGTTTAGGGCTCAGAGTGATGGTACAGTGGGGAGGGTGCTTGCCTTACACATGGCTGACCTAGATTCAATCCCCAGCATTACATATTCTTCCTGGGATCCTGCCAGGAGTAATTCCTCATTGCAGAGCCAGTAGTAACCCCTGGGCATTGCTGAGTGTAACCCCCAAACAAACAAGCAAAATTGATTTTAGGGAGAGAGTTTTAAGCTCAGGTGTCAGGGGCAAGTTGTTTGACATGGACCTGGGCTCAGTCCAAGCATTGAATGTCCCTGTCCTGAAGCATGTGGTCCTACAGCTAGGCCCAAGCATTGAGTGGTCTTTGTTCAGAGATGATTATTTCTAGGATTGACCCCAGGGACCCTGAGCACTACTTTGGGAAGCCTGCCCTCTCCAATATATTCTAGACCTACCAGAAAAAGAATTTTAGAAAAGGAAAGGAAAACCCATCAATAAAAGGGAGGAAATGCAAATAAACAAAAAGCACAACTAAGTTTTCAAGACTTAAAAATGTAACAAAAGCAAAATATGTCAGTAACTTATCACAAGTAAAATTGAATTCCCTTTAAATGTGGATTATGCTATTAAGTAAAAAAATAAAGAAAAATATATATGAGAGATAGACCTAAAAAAGTTGTAAGAAAGACAAAAGATGAACAATGGTCTATTGCAAATTTAACAAAAAATTCATGAAATCATTAAAATAGAAGATAACTTTTTTTTTTGTTTGGGGTACACCTGGTAGTATTCAGGGCTTATTCCTTATTCTGCATTCAGGGATCATTCCAGATGGCCTCAGGTGACCACATGGGGTGCTGGGGATTGAACCCGGTTGACTGTGTTCAAGGCAATAGCCTACCTGCTGTATCATCATTCCAACCCCACAGAGGTCAAATTCATGAAGAATAAAAATTTAGTGCATAGAAAAAGTTAACAGTGAAGAAAGTTACAATTCTCCAAAATATAAAATCTAAAAATAGAAGAATTATGAAAACCATAACCTTAGTACAGATCCTAAGTTATTTATCTCCGAAATGAATAGACAAGGAAATTAAAATTGAATTTTGCTATAGTTGAAATTCAGTTATGCTATATAGGCTATATAACTTCATATAATAACAATCTATTTTTTTAAAATTTTTTTATTATACCACCGTGAAACATACAATTACAAAGGTGTTCATAATTGGTTCTTGGTAATACAGCATTCCAGCACCCATCCCTCCACCAGTGCCCCATTTCCACCACCAATGTACCCCTCCCCTCCCGTCCCCCACCCGCCTTAATAGCAGGTACCCCAGTTTCCTCTTTCTCTCTCTCTCTCTCTGTCTCTGCATCTCTCTCCCTCTTATTTTATACATTGTGGCTAGCCCTGCAGATATTTAGAGTTTATTACTTAAGTCTCTTTGTGTATATTCAGTGGTGAGTTTTAATCTGCCATTACCATTTCCCATATTTAGTAAAACACTGTTATCTATATCCTATTAATGAATGCAGTCATTCTATATCTGTCCTTTTCCTTCTGACTAATTTCACTCAACATGATAGACTCCATGTCCATCCATTTGCAGGTAAATTTCATAATTTCATCCTTTCTGACAGCCGCATAGTATTCCATAGTGTAGATGAACCACAGTTTCTTTAGCCAGTCCTCTGTTCTCGGGCATTTAGGTTGTTTCCAGATTCTAGCTATAGTGAATAGCGCAGAGATGAATAAAGAAGTACAGATAGTGTTTCTGCTATGTGTTTTTCGGTCTCTAGGGTATATTCCCAGGAGTGCTATTGCTGGATCAAATGGGAGCTCAATATCTAGCTTTCGGAGGAATGCCCATATTGCTTTCCAAAAGGGCTGGACCAGTCGGCACTCCCACCAGCAGTGGATGAGAGTTCCTTTTTCCCCACATCCACGCCAGCACCGGTTGTTCTTGCTGTTTTGGATGTGTGCCAGTCTCTGTGGGGTGAGATGGTACCTCATTGTTGTTTTGATTTGCATCTCCCTGATGATTAAAGATGAAGAGCACTTTTTCATATGCCTTTTGGCCATTCGAATTTCTTCTTTTTTGGAAGCTTCTGTTCATTTCTTCTCCCCATTTTTTTGATGGGGTTGGCTAACAATCTATTTTTATGCCTATTTCTCCCTAAATAAAGTCTTAGTTTAGGAGGGCACATGTTTCAGATTAGTGGTGAATAATAATGAGGGCATTAAGTATAAAAATATCAAACTAGATTATTTAAAGCGTAGAATAATATTGAGTGGATCTACGGTTCTATTTTAGAAGCGTTAAGTTTGCAATGCTTATTACACAGGTAAGCTGGCCTCTCTCCCCATGAGCCCAGAGCTCAGTCAAAAAACCCTGCTTAGAGCTTAAACACTTTGCAGCCATAAACATAGAGACATTTCCCCCAAGCCACAGGTCAAGTGTACCATTCAGAGTTGTGGGTGACAACCACAGAAGATTAAAAGCAGTCTTAGTTAAAAGCTGTCATACTCCAGGGAAAGAGATTGGGGTTTGTGGGACCAGGAGGGCGACTTTACCTTCTCCTTTGGCATTAGTCATACCACAGAGAGGAGTGTAATTTTTTTCTTTTAGGTTCACATTAGCAATGCTCAGAGGTTATTCCTGGCTCTTCACTCAGGAATTACTCATGGCTGTGGCCGCCAGGGGATCAAACCCGGGTCAGCCGCATGCAAGGCAAACGTCCTACCTGCTGTGCTGTCACTCTGGCCCCAGGTGTGTAATTTTTTAAAAGTGTGTTTTGTAAATTTTTAAAAAATATTTTATTATGCCACCATTAGATATACAATTACAAGATGTTCATGTTTGAATTTTTGGTTCTACAGTGTTCCAACACCCATCCCTCCAACCCTGCACATCTTGCATCACCAATGCCCTCACCTCCCTCCCCCTTCCCCAGTCTGCCTCCATGGCAGGTTATTTATCTTCTCTCTCTCTCTCTTTCTCTCTCTCTCTCTCTCTCTCTCTCTCTCTCTCTCGCCCTCGCTTCCCTTTCTTGCACTTTGTAGACTGTAATATATTCTAGGACATGATTGATTCCACTAGTTTGATGTACTGGGTCCAGACCATGAAAATGGTGACTATATGGTGAGTGAGTCTCATCCGGCTGCTCCGAGGCCCTATAGAGGTGTTGTGCCCACTCCCAAAACCCATCTTGCCTCCTGGGAACCTCACGGTCAGCTGAGCTAGAGGAGAGCCGGATGTCAGCTCTCCCCTGTGCCTCTGAGTTTCTGCATCATGGCCGAGAGCCCTGAGGCAGTTCGTGGGCAGGGACGTCAAGGCCTCTGAGATGGATCAGAGAAGGGAATAGGGACCCCAGCTCCGTCTCCAGGAACACCTGGTGACTTTCACCTCCGAGAGCCGCCCACCTGGGCTCGAACTTGGCTGCTCTGAGCTGGTCTTGAGATCAGCATCTCTCTTGCCTGGGTTTTGATGAACTGTGGGGTCTGGACCATGATAATGGTGACTATTATGGTGAGCAAGTCTTATCTGGCTGCTTCCGAGGCCCTACAGAAGTGATGGGCCCACCCCCCCAAACCCATTTTGCCTCCTTGGAGCTTCATAGTCAGCTGAGCTAGGGGAGAGCCGGATGGCAGCTCTCCCCCCTGCATCTGAGTCTTTCATCTTTCTTGCTGTCTCTATTTCTGTCTCTGTATTTCTCTCACTTCTCCTACACATTGTGACTTGCCTTATGGTTTATGATGCAGTTATCTATGTGTATATTCAGTAGTGAGTTCTAGTGTGACATTATAGTTCCTCATTCCCCCATCAACATCCCCAGTTTGTTACAACTGCAATGATCATTATGGTATACAGATATGAAAGGTCCTGGGAAGGACCTGGTCCTAGCCTACTTTGTTATCTAAGCTTCGTGCATGGCTGTGCACTGTCACAGCTGTGCTCTGGTCTGCCCCTTGTCTGGTTCATCTGGTTGAGGAGGCTGCAAACCCATAGCCACGCCCACCAGCATGGAGAGGGAGGAGCCAAAATCCCTGCTCCTATTCCAGCTAGCATGGCTTCCCCCCACATGACTGCTTTACCCTAGGAGCTACATTGGTCTTGGCTGGGGACTAGCTGATTCCTTAGACTCCATGGGCTGCTTCCACGTGGGCTGGGCAGCGCAGCTGTGCGTCTGGTCTGTCCCTTGTCCCGCTTCATCTCTATTGTTACTGTTTTTGGCATATTGAATACACCACAGGTAACTTGCCAGGTTCTGCCATGGCTCTGGGTTAATCCCAAGGGGCCCAGTCTTTTCCTATGTCATACCATCCACCATCCAGAGTCCACAGGGCAGAGCCCTATCTCCTGTCTGCCACCTGCCAACGCAACTTTGCACCACAGCCACACCTGCAACACCTCGAGGGGCAGGTGGCCCTAAAGTGTGTTTTTAAATTCATATTTTCATACATATGTGTAATATACAGACACACACAAAATAAAGAATAGAACAAAACTAGAATAGAAAACTACACAGACCTAGATAAAAGATAAGCTTTGGTATATTAATTTCACACTGTTGTTTGAAAAACATGGGAAAACTGGGCACCTGGGAAAACTGGACAGCTTCATGTAAAAATGAACTTAGATCTCCTTCTAACACCATGCACACAAGTCAGATCAAAATGAATTAAAGATCTCAACATCAGACGTGAATCTGTAAGGTACATCAAAGAAAACATAGGCAAAGCCCTTTACGTCATTGAAACTAAAAAGTATCTTCAAAGGTGAAACACTACTGACAAAGCAATTGGAAGCAAGGATAAACAAATGGGATTATGTGAAACTGAAAAGCTTCTGCTCCTCAAAAGAAATGGTGACCTAGATACAAAGACAAGCCACGGAATGGGAAATATTATTTACCCAGTACCCATCTGATAAGGGCTTAATATCAAAGATATACAAAACACTGGTAAAACTTTACAAGAAAAAATCCAACCCCACTAAAAAAATGGGGAGAAGAAATGAACAGAAACTTCCTCAAAGAAGAAATTTGAATGGCCAAAAGGCATATGAAAGAATGCTCCTCATCACTAATTATTATTAGGGAGATGCAAATCAAAGCAACAATGAAGTATCATCTCATATCACAGAGACTGGCACACCTAAAAGAGCAAGAACTGGCATAGATGCGGGGCAAAAGGGACTCTCATTCACTGTTGGTGAGAATGCAGACTAGCCCAGCCCTTTTGTACAACAATATGAACATTCATCTAAAAACTTGGTATTATGCTCTCATTTGACCCACCAGTACCACTCCTGGGAATATACCCTGGAACAGAACACACATAAGAAACACTATCTGCACTTACGTATTCATGCAGCACTATTCATAACAGCCAGAATCTGGAAACAACATGAGTGCTCAAGAACAGAAGACTGGCTAAAAAATCAATGGTATATCTACACAGTGGAATACTATGCAGCTGTCAAGAATGATGAAGTCATGAAATTTGCCTACAGATGGATGGACATGGAGATTTATCATGCTGAGTGAAATTAATCAGAAGGAAAAGGACAGATATAGATGACTGCATTCATTTATGGGATATAAATATATACCAATGTTCTAATAATTGTTGGAAATGGTAATGCTAGACTAGAATTGAACATTGGATGTAGGAAAAGGGATATACATGATAACCCTTAAATGCATGCAGGGCAAGCCACAATGTATAAAGGGTAGAGAGAGAGAGTTCCTGCTATAGAGGGGGAGGGGAGGTGGGGAAGGAATCTGGGGCATCGGTGTTGGGAAGTGTGCACTGGTGGATGGGTGCTGGAACACTGTATTACTGAAGCCCTATCATAAATATTTTTGTAATTGTATATATTATAGTGGTATAATAAAATGAACTTAAAAATAAAAATAAAAAATGAAAGTTAAGATGAAAGAAAAGAGAAAAAAGGTTACCAGAAATGCACAGACATTTTGGTGTTAAGTACTCTACAATGAACAATTTGGTTTCCTTCACAGTCCAGGTTAACCATAATCATAATATGACTATCATATTGTATTATAATATAATCATACTGTGGCAATTATAATCACCATAAGAAGTGTTGGTGTTAAGTACCCTACAATGAACAATTTGGCTTCTTTCACAGCCCAGGTTAATCCATTCTCACTAAGTCTCTTGACAAGGGATGTTGGTTAAACCTCTAGGATATTTTAATAACACTAAGAGTTTAAGTGAATCTTGTGGGACCCTGAGTCCACTGTGTGCTTTAAACGGTTTCAATTCACTCTTTTAACTCTTTCGTTTTCCTTCTTAGAAATTAAAATCATGATCTGTAGAAATACAGTTTCCCAAAGACAGAATTAGCTTGTCTTATTAAGCATGTAAGGTAGTCAGTAATGGGTTACAAAGCTGAGTGAATTTTTTGTTTTATTTGAATGAAATCAAAGCTATCGTTACATAGCATCCTAGTTTTAGAAAGTCAGCAAGTGCTCAGTTTGCTTCATAGCTCCTTATAGTTGACTTATTATTATTTTTAAGCATTTTTCAATTCTTGATTAGTTTACTCACTATTTTCATAAAGTCTTTGAAACCATGAAGATTGAATTGGACTACAGAAGCTTTAGTACCACTTGGAATGATTCCAAAGTGAGAGGGGAAGAATGGCCAAGAACTATGAAACAGTATCAGTCCTAGACCTAAGATCCGCAGCAAGTTCCACCACTTAGCCTATAGCTAAAAATTATCAGATCCCCCATTTAATTTGGCTATTTGATTTTATTTTGGTCCATTACAATATAAAATGGAAGACAGATCTTGCAATGTTACACATAGAAGCCCTCTGTTTCAATAAAATTTTCTTACTATTGTCTGACTGTATACATTATTCTTTATCCTAAACATCTCCTTTAGTTGTGACCTTATTGTTTTCTCAAAATTTTTTGCAAAAGGTCACATCTATTTATCTAAATTCTATTTATAACTATTTTCCAGTTAAATTCTTATCTCTATCAGTCTTAACTAAGTGCCTACACACCCTCCTCTGATTTCATTGCATTTATTTACTGTGCCACTAAATGTTTAATCCAATATTAACTTATATTTCTTGAATTATAGTTTTGTTTTATTTTTAAATTTGTTTTTGACTCATTTGTTAATTCATAAACTCACAGGAAAGGGAATACATACTCTGCCATAGTTTTTCCTCCAAGATCACAGAATGAGGGGCCAGGGATAGACTACAGGGTTTAGGTGCAAGACTGCAACCACCCATGTGAGCATATGATCACCACCAAGTGTGGCCCTGGAGGCCCCAAGCTCTGTGGTTTAGCTCTGTGGTGTCTTTCAACCATCATATCCTCTGGCTCCCACATTGAACCACTTGTTGGAAGTGATCCTGGACATTCAGCACCACTTGGAATGATTCCTCCTCCCACCCTCAAAGTCATCATAATGATAAAACACATTGTAAGAACATGGTGAATATCATCACTAATCATCAGAGAGATGCAAATCAAAACAACAATGAGATATCACCCTCACACCACAGAGAATGGCCCATATCCAAAAGGGTAAAAGCAACAAGTGCTGGCGTGGATGTGGGGAAAAGGGGACTCTCATACACTGTTGGTGGGAATGTCGACTTGTACAACCTTTCTGGAAAACAATATGGACATTCCTCCAAAGACTAGAAATGGAGCTCCCTTTTGACCCAGCCATACTGCTCCTGGGAACATACTCTGGAAAGCCAAAACGCACAGCGGAAACACAATCCGCACTTTTATTTTCATAGCAGCACTATTCACAATAGCCAGAACCTGGAAACAACCAGTATGCCCGAGAACTGATGACTGGATAAAGAAACTGTGGTACATCTACACAATGGAATACTATGCAGCTGTCAGAAAAAATGAAGTTATGAAATTTGCCTATACATGGATGGACATGGAGAGAATCATGTTGAGTGAAATTAGTCAGAAGGAAAGAGAGAGACGTAGAATGACTGCATTTATTTGCATGACATAAATATACCAGGTGATCTTACCAAAAGTGGAAATTACCACAAGTGCGTGGGAGTCAGAGGTTTGGTTAGATAGAGAAGGGAACATGTGTGAATAAATGTCTAAAGGTCTGATACCAACATAGAACTGAACATTAAATACAGACAAAAAATGCAAATGATGGCTTCTAAGTTGTACGCAGTGCAACCCACAATGTGTGGAGAAGGAGGAGAGAGAGAGGGAGAGAGAGGAGATAAAGAACCTGCCATTTAGGCAGGATGTGGGAGGGGGAGGGAATTGGGGACATGGGTGGTGGTTGAGGGGCACTGGTGGAGGGCGGGTGCTGGAACACTGTGTGACCGAAACCCCCAAGCGTGAACAACGTTGTAATTGTATATCTCACGGTGGTATAATAAAATGTTAAAAAAAGAACATGGTGAATATTTGTTGCTAAGTGTCTAATGAATCAGAAACAGAACATAGTGTTTTTTTTTAATAAGTATATCTTTATTTGTTTTCTTTATATTAAACCACCATGAGATACACAATTAGATGTTCATATTTGGTTCAGTCATACAGTGTTCCAGACCCATTCTTTCAC
Source organism: Cryptotis parvus (assembly GCA_021461705.1). Classification (NCBI taxonomy): domain Eukaryota; kingdom Metazoa; phylum Chordata; class Mammalia; order Eulipotyphla; family Soricidae; genus Cryptotis; species Cryptotis parvus. Next base: position 8,355 of record JAJIBD010007143.1, on the reverse strand, counting down.
CAGTGCCCACTTCCCACCACCAATGTCCCCTGATGCCCTCCCTCTCCCCCCCAGCCTGCCTCTATGGCAGGCACTTTGCCTCTTTCCTCTCTCCCTCCCTCCCTCCCTCTCCCCTCCCTCCCTCCCTCCTCTCTCTCTCTCTCCCCTTCCACATTGTGGCTTGCAATACATACATTCAGAGGTTATCATGTATATACCTTTGCCTACATTCAGTGCTCTGTTCTAAGTCGGTATTATCATTTCCAATAATTGTTAGCATATTATTCACTTCTGTGCTTACCTAATCTCTGACTCCCACACACTTGAGGTAGATTCCACCCACTGACAAGACCTCCTGATTCATGTTTTGCCTGACCTTGGATATTGGTATCATGCTATTTTTTTTATACCCTGAAAAGCTTCTTCACCTCAAAAGAAACAGTGACCAAGATACAAAGACAGTCCACAGAATGGGAAAGAATATTCACCCAGTACCCATCTGATCACTGTATCACTGTCTTCCTGTTCACCTTCGATTTGCTCGAAGCGGGCACCAGTAACATCTCCATATGACCTGTTTCATGCAAGTAGAGCCCAAGGGCACCTGCTTGCTCCAGGAACATAAAGAGCCTCAAACCATTCCATCAGGTCATGGGAATGTGGTCTATAATTGTTACTGGTATCTGGCATATCAAATACGGCATGGTTAGCTTGCCAGGCTCTGCCGTACGGGTAGCATACTCTTGTAGTCATCTCAAAATCCAGCATTTATTGATGAAATGCGTGGCCACAAGCAGCTGCACAAGCCGGGCTGTGATAGGCTGGTCTGCTGGGTGTAGTTCTGACGAGGAGGAAGTCCGATGTGGAAAATGGAGTTCCTCATGGAGTGGGGGGGGGTCGTCTGGCTTGTTGTGAGGCTCTGTTGGGGTGGAGGGCCAGGGCTAGAACCTGCCATCCCTCCCGGTGCCTCATGAGTGGCTGGGCAGAGTGAGAGCCAGTAGCAGCTCTCACCCATCTGATAAGGGGTTAATATTCAGGATATATCAGGCACTGGTAGAACTTTTGCAAGAAGTAAACAGCCAACCCCATCAAAAAATGGGGAGAAGAAATTAGCAGAAACTTTGACAAGGAAGAAATTGGAATGGCGAAAAGACATATGAAAAAAATGCTCATCATCATTAATCATCAGAGAGATGCATATCAAAACAACAATGAGATATCTCACACCACAGATAATGGCGCATATCCAAAAGAGCAAGAACAACAAGTGCTGGCGTGGATGCAGGGAAAAGGGACTCTCATCCATTGTTGGTGGGAATGTCGACTGGTGCAGCTGTTTTGGAAAACAATATGGACATTCCTCCAAAGACTAGAAATTGAGCTCCCATTTGACCCAGCCATACCACACCTGGGAATATACCCTGGGAAGCCAAAAAACACACAGCGGAAAACACCATCTGCATTTTTATTTTCATAGCAGCACTATTCACAATAGCCAGAATCTGGAAACAACCAGTGTGCCCAAGAACTGATGACTGGGTAAAGAAACTTGGTACATTTGCACAATGGAATACTATGCAGCTGTTAGGAAAAATGAAGTTATGAAATTTGCCTATAAATGGATTGACATGGAGAGGATCATGTTGAGTGAAATTAGCCAGAAGGAAAAAGACAGGTATAGAATGACTGCATTTATTTGCATGATATAAATTTATATGTATATATATTCATTTATATATAGTATGATACTAATATCAAAGGTCAGGCAAAAACAGGGATCAGGAGGTCTTGTCAAAGGTGGAATCTACCACAAATGTGTGGGAGTCAGAAGTTAGGTAAAACAGAGAAGGGAACAATGTGCTAATAATTGTTGAAAGTGAAAATATCAGTCTAGAACTGAGCATTGACTATAAGCAAAATGATACACATGATAACATCTAAATGTATGTATTGCAAGCTACAGTGTGTAAGAGAAGGAAGAGAGAAAGAGAGAGAAAAAGAGAGAAAAGAGATAAAAGAACCTGCCGTAGAGGCAGGCTATGGGAAGGGGGGAGGGAATTGGAGACATTGGTGGTGGGAAATGGGCACTGGTGGAGGGAAAGGGTGCTTGTATACTGTATGACAGAAACTCAAACATGAACATCTTTGTAATTGTATACTTCATGGTGGTATAATAAAATATTAAAAAAAATTAAAAAGATCCTATGCTAATGAAGAATAATTAAACTTATTTTCCACTCTCTAGTGAAAAACTCAAACCATTTTACTTTGTGTTCTTTAAACATGTGCTTCTTAGTCCTCTCTGTGAATCAATAGTTTTGTTTAAAACTTCTTGTCTATTGACAGGAGTTCCTGACAAGCTGGCTTTTTGTATCAGCGTGTTCCAGGAAGAAACTCCTTTTCTGCTACATTAGAGTTTAGAGTTGACTAAATGTAGCAGCTGCATAAGGTTGTATGTTGAAGATGATTTGAAATCACTTTAAGAAAAAGCCTGCTTGTAGAACTTATGGCACTATCCCAGGTGTTCCAGATTTTACTTTCACATAAATTTTGAGTGAACCATTTTCTTACTTGAGTTATAGATGGTGAGAAAAGAAGAAGTTTTCTTTTGTTTCTTCTTAGCTTACATTAATGAATGACCAAGATCTCTGTATTACAAGAGCAGCTCAATAGGCTTTTAAATAAATATAAAAGAAACAGAATTTCTCCAGTTCCCAGGATAACTCCTCCAGTCTGAGTATAGCATTCTGAAGAAACTAGCTCTCTGCAGTCTTACTATTGCTTAGGTTTACTGATTCTTTTTTATTTAAATTTTTTATTGAATCACTGTAATATAGACCATTACAAAGCTGTTCATAATTGGGCTTCAGTCATACAGTGTTCCAGCACCCATCCCTCCACTGTGCACATTTCCCGGCACCAATGTCCCCACTTTCCCCTCCCATTACCCCCACCTCACCCCAAAACTTGCTTCTATGGCAGTATGGCAGGCACTTCTCTCTCTTCTCTCTCTATCTTCTCTCTTTCTTTCTCTCGCCTCTCTATCTCTTACCCCCTTGAGCATTTTGGTTTTCAGTTCAGACACTGAAGGATTATCATGTATAACCCTTTATAGTTTGCTGATTCTTGAACTGTATATATGTTATAACTTTGCAGATGTCATAAATGTTATCTTTGGGTCTGTTTGCTTTCATCCCATATTATGACTCTGTAGAAGTTAATTCACCCCTTTAAAGAATCATGTGGCTGATAAAGTAGCATGAGACTAGAAAGAACATTACCTTTTCTCTTTCTTTGATAAGAGGATCTCATGGACAAAATTCTCGGGATCTGTCTAGAACTTAACTCTTGGAAAAGTCAGTGTGTGTGTGTGGTACTCTTGTGACTCCTCTGAGCTCTGGGAAAAATGGAAAATGGAGTTGCTCACTACTTCCTGGTAAGATGCAGCCAAACCTTATTCCTGGACATAAATTCTTTCTTACCACCCCAACCCTATGTTTGTTTTAAAATACACAACCTTGGAATGAATATTAAGTATAGTGGTTTAGGAGGCAACGCTTCACAGCCTCAAGCATCTGCATCTGCCCATTAGGATACAAACCATTTCTGGCAATTATTCATGTTCTTACTGGTAAAAGGCTGAGTCACTGATGTAGAACTAACTAGGAAAGTCTTCATCCTTTTTTAGGTAAAGAGGGCTGCTGTATCTCGAGGTAAAGCATGAGTAGGTTCTAAATTTTAATTTTTTTAAACCTTAGTTTCCTTGATAAAAATCTTTTATTGAAGCAATAGATAACTGACCCTGTTTTCCTTTTTCTATGTCTCCAAATGGAAATTGAATGGGAGCTTGAGCTTTCTGGCTGTTTTCTTGGTCATGCACAATTTTAGAGCCAAAATATTTTGTGTAGTGGTTGTTGCCTGTCCCTCAGAACTTTTTCTATATCTGCAAGGTTCACCATTATATTCTAGAGAGGAGATGCTTTATGACCTGTGTTTATGGTGAGGTTGGTGCAGAAAAAAGTCAACTGGTAGACATTTGTATGTGAAAATAAGAAACCTTTGTTGCTTTACGTTGTTGGCATTTGGGGGAGAGAGAGAGAAGAACAGAGAGAGGAAGAGAGAGAGATGCAAAGAGAGAGAGTATTTGTAACCAAAGTGTAATAGACTATGCCACCCCTATTCCAAGAGTGAGGAGGGAAAATTGGCTCGGAATGCAACTAATGTTCCTGGTTGATAAAAGTCTCAGATGTGGTCTTGGAAATTACAGACAACCCAGGAGGGCCCATGGTTAGTGTCTGTGCTCTGATATTTCCCTGGCAGGCAACTCATCAGCAACTGCTGCAACTGCTTATTTCCAAGGCCAGTGGCATTGTGAAACTAATCTGCTGTGCTGCTACAGCTCTCTGCACTGTCCTCTCTCTTGCTCTAGGACATCATCCTTCAAATTAGGGGGTTGAAATGACAATTTTCTGCACACTGACTGGTGGACAAGTTTATGTTCTTCGAAAGCACCCTCACTGAATAGTCCCCACTTTTCTCATAGGATGACAAAGATGTGCTGGTTTCTGCTCATTACTCCCGTTGTTGCTTTGTCTTCCTTCAAGGGACTGAAGGTTATGGAGTTGACTCTTATGGCTGAAGAGAGAATTGCTTCTGCCTTTCATGAATCAATTGAATAATTAATTTGTTCATTTGTTTACTAGACATTTATTGAGTGCTTTCTGTGTGCCAGGGATAAAGTCAGAAACCGTGGTTTCACCGTTGAATCAGTTGCAGACTGTGTCCGGAGGGAGCCCATCTTCTGGGAAGCAGGCCTAGCGGAATAGAGGTAAGGGGCTAGAACCTTGTCCATTTCGAGGAGTGGCTTGCTGGCATTGTTAACTGATGCTCTGAATGTCAGGAAAATCTTCATGGAGTTGGTGTTTTATAAACTAAATCTTGAAATTACTCTGTTAGGAAACAATAATTAGTTTTGATAAATACTTTATTATTGGCAATGAAACTACCTATTTCTCAAATTATTAAATTTACAAACTGACTCAGACAATTTTTTAGGAAAATGTTCCTTAGAACTATTAGTTTTGATATTAATTGCTTTAATTTGTAATAGTGCTTGTGTGTGTGTATAATTTATAACAAATTACACATGGTTTTATTCCTTTGACAATAGGAATAAAATTTTTAATATTATTTAAAAAATATTTGTAATATGTTTAAATAGATAATTAAAATTTCAAATTCAAGGGACTAAGTTTTATTAAAAACTTACTTGCAGCACTGATATTGTATTGTTAATAGTAGTTCCTTACACAGTATGTCCAACATCACCCCACACCCTCTAGCGGGGTGCCTGCTTCTTCCCACCACTGTCTCAGTGTTGGAGTTCTATGTAAATTAATTAAGCCGTGATCAATAACTAAATACTGTATTCTGAACAATTATAAATTTTTACTAAAATTTTTTTTTACTAAAAAATGTTTACCAAAATATCCAAATTTTGGGGGCCGGAGCGATAGCCCAGCGGCAGGGCGCTTGCCTTGCATGCGCCGGCCTGTGCCGGCATGGGTTCGATCCCGCGCATCCCATATGGTCCCCCGAGCACCGCCAAGAGTAATTCCCTGAGTGCAGAGCCAGGAGTAACCCCTGAGCACCACTGGGTGTGGCCCAAAAAAAGCAAAAAAAAAAAAAAAAAAAAAAAAAAAAACAGAACAAAAAAAAACAAAAACCAAAATATCCAAATTTTGCCAAAGAAAATTCTAAAACTAATATCAAATTAATTTTATTTGACAAGCAATATTTAGATTAATTGCTGAAGTTGAGTTTAAGTGTATAACATATTTACATACTTTTCTGCTTTATTGTGCTTAACAGGATTCCTTAAATTTTGCTATGATAATTGATTTTTTTGTATCATATCACAGATATTTTTCTTTTAAATAGCAAACTCTTTAAACTACCTAGGTCATTTTAATGAACCTATAGATTCAATAGTTGTTCTCCTGATATAATACTGAGAAAAGTTTAAAAAATCTATTAACAAAATAATTATGTTCTTTGTGTTATACATGCTGCTAATGAATGGTTTTAAGTTGGTATCTGTAGAAATGAAATTACTGTAACGTCTTTTATTTTCTATATGTATACATATGTATGTAAATTGATCATCATATTATCATTTTTTGAATAAAACTTATGTCACTTCTATTTGCCTTCATCTGGTTTCCGCATCTCTCTAAAAAACCTTATTCCCACATCTATGCTTTCATATGTTAAAAATTCATTAACACATAAAATTTGCCTCTGTTCTTTACCCACTATCCCAAATAAATAAGATTACTTATTATTCTATTGCATTTACTATTTTATCATAGAAAATCTAGGTACAAATTTATGAAATAATAAGAAAGATAAGAAAGTAAAAATATCTCCCAGTACTACATTATCACTGTAAAGGACTAATGTAGCTTTTGTACTACAGCACATAATGCGAATTTAAGGTCGATATGGAGTGATCATGCTCATTTTCACAATAGGACAATGACTATTATTTTAAGACTTCTTCGGGCTAAAATTCCAATCATGTAAAATGAGATATTTGGTCACACTGGTAACTTTTTCCCTTTGTCCATCTCTGCTAAGCAACCAAAGAATAGTGGTTGGGTAACCTGAAAAGCATGATATAAATCTATTTGGCTTTCTTTTATTTTATTCATGCCTGGGAAATTGCATTTGTGAACAAAAGAAATATGGTTGCAAGATTATTAAGTACACATGCCAGAAATTTCACATAGGTTTATTTGTTTGTTGTGCATCACCATGATCCTTCCAGTTCCTCTCAGGCCCGTTGAAGGCAGCTACATTGCCCAAGTGAAGTTTTCCCTTGAAAGCAGCCTGTATCCAATATTCACGGAGACAGTGGCAAATTCTGCAGAGCTATCTCAGCCTCACAGATGCTCATAGCGAAGGAGGCCACTACTCTGACTGAAGTAGAAATCTACGCCTTTCTTAAACCAGTGATTCTCAGTGGAGGCTATTTCGCTTCCTCCCCCATCTCCAACTCCCAGAAGATATTTGATGATGTCTGGGAACAATTTTGATGATCTAGAACGAGGCCAAATTTGGCATTGTTATCTAGTGGGTAAAGGCCAGTCAACCTTCTAGATTTCCTGAAATGCAAAGGATATTTTCCCATCAAAAATTATTTTGCAGTAAAGCTAGACTAGAACTGAGAATTGAAAGTAGGTAAAACGGTAGACATGATAACCTTTCAGTGTCTGCATTGCAAACTACAATGCTCAAGAGAGTGAGCGAGCGAGAGAGAGAGAGAATCTGCCATAGAGACATGCAGGGGCAGGGGAAGGAAACTGGGTACATTGGTGGTGGAAATGTGCACTGCTGGAGGAAGGCTGTTGGAACACTGCATGGCTGAAACCCAAATCATGTATGGCTTTGTAATTGTCTCACAGTGAAATAATAATTAAAAAAAAATTATTTTGTCCAAATATCAACACTACTGACATTCAGAAATTCTGTCTTGAACCCATAGAGATTGTTCTATTAGTGTTCTTGATAAGACTCTTGTACTCATTTCCCAGAATCTTAGAATCATCTATAAGGTAACTTATTATCTATGAAGCTGTCCCAAGGGTTTCCTAGTTAGTATGATTTATGATATCACTAACATCTAGTCTTCTAAGCATGTCTAATGGCGAGAGAGGTCACCATTGTAATATGAATTATCAGTTCCTTGAAATGAATAAAAATGAAACATAAAAAATCAATTCTAAAGGCTGAGATAGGGGCCAAGAAATAGCACAGTGGGTAAGATACTTGTGTTGTATATAGCCAACAGGGGTTCAACCCCTGGCACCACATATGGTACCTCCAAGTGCCACTAGGGATGATTCTTGATCACAGAGCCAGGAGTAAGCGCTGTGCATTGCAGGCAAAAAGAAGTAAAAGAAACACCTACATTAACCATAAAGTAATGATATACATAAAGCTCCAAGTGTCTCACTTTTAGGACTTTATAATCTAAAGAGAAGAAATCAATGAAGACTAGAGGGAAGAAAGTGTCTTCGATTTCTCTCTCCCCTGAGTGTAGCAACATAAATAAGGAAAGTCACAGAGAAAAAACTTTTCATTGTCAATGAAACCAGCACCTAAAAGAACTCTGTAGTCCAAACCATTGAACAGTAGATGCCAAAAACAAATGAAAGAGGGTGCTGATTGCAGATAATTTGTTTTTCAGATCTTTTATCGTAAACCAGGAGAAAGTATATTACTGTTTGGTTTTAAAAGTCTAACCACAAACTCCTTATTTGGAATTTTAAAGTCAGAGCTGTGCATGGACTTGCTGAGAAAATCTTGGGCCGC
>JAJIBD010007142.1:0-32014 GCA_021461705.1 Cryptotis parvus | reverse complement strand
TATTTGTGGTGATTTTTCTAAGTGAAACACGGTGAAAGACTATCTGAGTTCATAATGTCCACCAAGACCATTCATGGGAACTCACAGTTCCAGAAGGCTGAAGAAGCAAAACGTTACTGGACACCCGGTACACCCTGCAGAGCAAAAACCAGCTTTCCCTGTTGCGCGGCCATGAAATTTACCTCCTAATTACCGTAAATATTCTACCCACCACTCTGAGAGAGCCCCACAAAGTAATGAGAATATAGCGCTAGCATGGCAGAGCCTGGCAAGATGTCCGATGCATGTTCGATATGCCAAATCCAGTAACAGAAATGTTTATTTTCCTGACCCCGAAAGAGCCCTTAATACAGCAGCAGTAAGAAAGGCGAACAAGCAGTGCATGATAAAATTTCATGGCCATCCTAGGCTGCCAAAACGAAGAAGGACAAAAATGACTGTCTGTACTTTCAATGCACGTACGCTGGCATCGGAAGCATATATTGAGGATCTGATGGTGCAAGCGCAAAAGATCAAGTGCGACATCATTGGTCTGACTGAGATGAGGAGGTGTTAGTCGCATTATGCTGTATTTGACACCAGAGAAGAATTGTTCCTTGGAATATGCGACACAGGGAGGCGTCGGTGGCGTTGGTGTCCTTGTCAACACGAACATGGCCGTCAACATTGATTCATTTGAATGCCTAACAAACCGAATAGGATGATTACACTTGAAGAGATGTGGCCCACTGCCAGCAATTTCTATCTTCATTGTCAATGCACCAACATCCACATACAAAGAAGATGAAATTGAGAACTTCTACATGGAATCGGAGGAGTTCTATAAAAAAAAATCATACCTTCTACAAGATCATAGTCGGTGATTTTAATGCCAAGATAGGACCAAGAAGATCGGCTGAAGAACTCCACATCGGGACCCATGGCCTAGAATGGAATGAACAGGGTGAGAGACTATCTGAGTTCATCATGTCCACTAAGACCATTCATGGGAACTCACAGTTCCAGAAGGCTGAAGCAAAACGTTGGACATGGGAATCTCCTAGTGGACAGTTCCACAATGAAATTGACCACATCATCTTCAATCGACGGTTTTGTCTGACCGATGTAGCTGTCGGTCCCCAAATTCCAAACAGGATAGAACCACCGTCTCCTTTGTGCAAAATTTTACGTCCTGCAACGGGGAGAAAAGGCTACAAAGTTTAAGAAGAGAACTCCCAGAATGACCACCAACTGGGAACTCTTTGGCACCATTGCAGCAACATGGGAAGATACCATCATTGACGACATCAATGAAGAATACAACCGACTGGTTCAGCACCTCCATGATTGTGCGAAGAATGAGGAGAGAGAGAGAAAAACACAAAAGGACGCTTGTCTTCAGAAACTCTTGAGCTCATTCACCAATGTGGCAAGGCGCAAGCCTCAGGAGACCAAATGCTAATATCCAAGCTTGCTAAACGGTGCAGAGAAGCGATCAAAGAACTCCAAAGACAGAAAAGCAAAAATAGTGGAAGATGCAGCAGAAGCCGGGGAAAAGCATTTGCACCGCCAGCCTGTCCTTCACCAACTATAAGACCAAGATGACTGCCCTCTGATGCCGTAATGGATCTATCACATCTTCCAGAAAGGCAATGGAGAAGATTATCCATAACTTATACTCAAATCTCTTTGATAGCCACATCCACCTGCCCACATACCAAATTCCACATGATGGATATGTCATTCCCAACATTCTCCCTTCTGAAATCTGACATGCCATCTCTTCGGTAAAGAAGGGAACAGCACCAGACCCAGAAAAGTCAGACCCGAACACCTGAAGAATCTAGCGTAGATACTCATCAATACACTAGCTTGGCTCTTCAAATGCTACCTGTCCGAATGCAAGGTGCCCTCCCAATGGAAAACCAGCAGGACAGTTCTACTGTTCAAGAAGGGAGACATTTACGACATAGGCAACTATCGCCCCATCTGCCTGTTGTCCGTCATCTACAAGCTGTTTACCGAGTCATCCTGAACAGGATTGGCAGAACACTAGATGAAGGACAACCATGCGAGCAAGCAGGCTTCCGGAAAGGATTCAGCACAATCGACCTTATCCACACAGTAACCAAGCTCATTGAGGTTTGTAGGGAGTACAAGATGCCGCTCTGTCTCACGTTCATTGATTTACAGAAAGCCTTTGATTCTGTGGAGACTGAAGCAGTCATCAAAGCCCTAGCCAAACAGGGTGTTCAAACCCAATACATCAAGATCCTTCGTGAGCTGTATTACGGATTCACCACCAGGATCTCACCATTCTACAAAGAAGTGATCATTAATGTGAAAAGAGGGGTTCGACAGGGTGATACCATTTCACCAAAACTCTTCAGCGCCACCACGAGAACATCATGCAACAATTAGAATGGGAAGGAATGGGAGAGAAGATAGATGGTCGGCAACTACACCACCTCCGCTCGCTGATGACATCGTTCTAAAAACACCAAACATTAGCCAAGTGGCACAAATGCTGGCTGACTTCGACCGAGAATGTGGAAAGATAGGTCTACAGCTGAATCTAAAGAAAACCATGTTTATGAAGAATGAACTAGTTCCAGAGGCCCCATTCACTCTCAATGGAACAGACATCTCTGAATGTTGCAGTTATGTGTACCTAGGTTGAGAAATCAACATGATGAATGACCTAAAACCTGAGCTGCGCAGGAGGAAGAGAGGCGGCATGGAATGCCTTCAAAGACATCGAAGAAATAGCTAAAATGACAAAGAACCTCCGGCTCCTGGCACATCTCTTTGACTCCACCGTTCTCCCTGCATTAACATATGCCTCAGAGACCTGGTCCCTACGAAAGCAGGATGAGAATGCTATTTGGGTCTCCCAGAGAGGAATCGAAAGAGCTATGCTTGGAATACCACGCCTCACTCAAGTGAGAGAAGGAATCCGGAGTTCTGACCTCCGTCGCTATTCCAGAATCAGGGATGCTGTCTCATTTGCCAAGGCACCGAAAATCAGATGGGCTGGACATGTAATGCGACTTGGAGACAACCGCTGGACTAGAGCCATTACCGACTGGATCCCAAGGGATGTCAAAAGATCACGTGGCCGCCCACCTACAAGATGGTCAGACTTCCTTGTCAAGACCCTGAAGGAAGGGGTTTGAGGCTCTTCATATTCCTGAATCAACCAGATGCCATTGGGCTACATTGGCACATGGTAGGGTCCAATGGAAATGTTACTGGTGCCCGCTCAAGCAAATCGATGAATAACGGGATTCAAGTGATCAAGTGATTGACACTTAGTAATTCCAAGAAACAACCAAACTAATTCCTAGAGTTAGTGAAAACTACATTTATTATCAGGAATAAAGAATAAAAGTTGGGGGGATAAGAGAAATAGCTTTTAGTCATAAAAAAGGCTTTCTAATTGATGAAATGCTTAGTGAGAATTCAGTCACTATGAATAGTGATTGAATAAAGGCATAAAGGCATAAAACCAAATCCTTAAATTTCTATAACATTGTTAACCAATTATAAGAAAACAAAAGGCAGATATGCAATACTATATATTAACTGTAGAAGCTATGCAATGGACCAGCCCATCACAGCCCGGGTCATCGACACCCACCCTGCAGCAGTTTTTTTCCTCAATCCGGCCCAAGTATGCTGGTCCAGAGACTCTCAGCCATGGGCAGAGCTATTCCTTGCTCTCCCTGTGCCCAGCCGTTCATGAGGCAGTCGGGAGGCATGGCGGGTTCTAGCCCTGGCCCACCACCCTGGCAGAGCCTCACAACAAGCCAGGCGACACCCCACTCCAAGGGCGCCGCCATTTTCTACATTTGGACTTCCCTCTCTTCGGGAGCTCCACCCAGCAGACCAGACCATCACAGCCCGGGTCATCGACACCCACCCTGCAGCAGTTTTTTCCTCAATCCGGCCCAGGTATGCTGGTCCAGAGACTCTCAGACATGGGGCAAAGCTGTTCCTTGCTCTCCCTGTGCCCAGCTGATCACGAGGCATCCAGGAGGAATGGCGGCTTCTAGCCCTGGCCTGCCACCTCCAGCAGAGCCTGAAAAAGCCAGAGGAACTCCCACACCATGAGGGCAGCCATTTTCCACATCCAGACTGCCCTCCCCTCAGAGCTCCACCCAGCAAAAGAGCTGATCACAGCCCAGCTCGTGCGGTAGCAAGCAGCTGCAAGGTTCATCAATAAATGCTCCAGTTTTGAGGTGACTACAAGAGTATTTCACATGCACGACAGAGCCTGGCAAGCTACCTGTGTTGTATTTGATATGCCAAATACCAGTAACAATTATAGACCTCATTCCCGATGACTTGATGGAATGATTTGAGGCTCTTTATGTTCCTGGAGCGGGCAGATGCCCTTGGACTATCTCACATGTGACAGGACGTATTGAGATGTTACTGGTGCCCTCTCGAGCAAATCGATGATCTATGATAAGACAGTGATACAGTGATATCTAATTTGTTTCACCCATTTCTCACCTGCCTCTGACAACCATCTATGTGTTAGTCCATTCACTGTTCTCAACATATTTTGTTGGTGACAGTGGGGCAGGTTGTTTGGTTGCATTTTTTTGTTTGTTCTGTTCATTTAATTTCATGTTGTTTGCCTTTCTCTGATATTTTTAGTTGCATATTGCTTTCAGGAGTCATTTACATTGATGAAAATAGCAATGTTTCTTTTTATGATTGAATAATTATAAATCACATTTTCTTCATCCATTTTGCCATCAAATGAACATAGGTTATTTTCATATTTGAATTGCCAAAAATAGTTCTTCAGTGACCATAGGTATTAATCAGTGGTTAATGCCAAGCGAGCATTCAAATTACTGTAGTAATTTCCTTCACATAACTATCCAATTCTGAAAAGATCTCTCATAACTATTATGTGAAAAACTGCAAATATTCTTGTGTTCATTGCCTTTCCACTCCTTAGACAGTGAAATGGTGTCTTACAGTTTGCCAGATAGGTATAATAACTGAGCGATCATAATAAAATGTCTCAATTAATTTTCTATTTTACACATTTGCCTTATCTTTGATCAGTTTACTCTCTTCGTACTCTTGATAGAATTTCTATTTTGTTGATGCTATTAGTAAGCAAGCAGTATTTCATGCTACTTTGCCCATTGGCCTTTATTATCCCATGTTTGCTAGATTCTAAAAAATGTAAAACTATTATCTAATTTTATTTATTATATACTCCCCATCATTTTGTTCTAAAATACGTCTACCTTGGGAGAAGAAGGAGGTATATTGAAGACGAGTATGGTGCAGACATTATGTCCATGAGAAACCGTTATTAATAGCAAAAAAGCACAGAATGTCAATTAAAAATGTTCTTAAAATAAATAAATAAATAAATAAATATATTTGCACTACTACAAACCAAATAGAAGTTTGAAGTTTCAAAAGACCTGCTTTAACCATCCTTCTTAGAGAAGGATGTTCTTCTTGGTGAAAGAGTTAAATGCAGGCACCAATATGGCCCCAAGCTCCACCAGGAGTAATCCCCAACTGAAGAACCAGGAGTAAGTCCTTGCATGAATGGTTTGTGGCCCATAACAAAACAAAAACAAATAAATGATAAAGCAAAAAGAAGAAATCTGAATAGCTAAAGAATCAGTGCACAGCAGCATCTCAAAAGCCTTGGATATCTAGACACACTTACATTGTCTAAATCACTTAATTCATTTGGAATACATTCAGTCATCGAAAAGACAAAATTATAGGCTCAGTACAAGAAAGGCTTGAGTTACAGAATATCTCTATTGAAGTATTTTGATTATCACATGGCACCGATAGTGATATTCTTCTTAAGTTCATTTTAGTACCGTTTATTTAATAAAATACATCTACTAAATCAACAATCATCATAGCTTGTTATATCAATTTTTGCACAATACTTTAGATCAACAATTATTTCATACTAAGCCCTGAAAGGCTATATTTTGCCCATAATGCACACACACACACACACACACATATGTATATTGAATTGACATTGCAAGATGATCTGAATATCAATTCACTTAGGGTCTTCAAACTGCAGGAGAAAACAAGAGTTCTATATATACTCCCTTCCCAATGTAATATACTTTTTTACTGACAATAATACTTGAAAATTAAGATATGATAAAAGTATAAAATCATAACACATAGTTCTTTGCACACACTACGGATAAAATATGCTTATCAGGAAATAGACTAATTTAAATTTAATTAATATTTAAAGATAAAATTATATTTATTAGTCTTAAAATTCCAATAGTAAATTGCAGCTGAATGGGTTTTACTAGAAAATATAAAAAATTTCAGAAAACAGATTCATTTCATGGTGCTTGTGAAATGATCACAAAGATTGTGAAATTGTTAAAATATGACTGTAAGTACAGATAGTTTTTAATAACAAATTTCTAGGCATTATATTACATTAAATGATTTAAAAATTTTATATATAGGTTAAAATATAACAATAATCATCACAAATTGACTTATTGATTTTTTTTGGATAATTTCATTTTCTGCTCCTTTTAGATTTGTTGGAGCAAAAATATTAAATAAATTTTTCATATGTTTGCCCAGAAGGAAGGCTGGGGTGGAAGTGAACCTAGGGACATTGGCCAAAAGGACACCTGTGGTGGGATTGGTTTTGAAAATTTTAGAGATGTGCAATAACTCTATTATGAACAACTTTGTAAATCACAGTCAATAAATGTCTAAATAAAAAATAAAATTCTCTAAACAATGTAAGAAAAAGATAAAATAAAAAATTAATCATGTGGGAATCTGTAATCTTATTGTTGAAGATAAGTTTAAATTGGTCTTGGGACTATAAAGACAAATTTACTTTACCCAATATTGGGGATTCATTGTTATTGTTTGAGTGTTTTTAGGGTGGAACAAGTTCAGGTTTTGTTTGTTTATTTGTTTGGGAGTCACACCTGCCAGTGCCCAGGGGTTACTCCTGACACTGCACTCAGGTATCAATTCTGGTGGTGCTCTGGGGACCATAGGGAGGGGAGCAGTATTGAAATATGAATGGCAGTATGCAAGGCAAACCCTCTACCTGCTGGGCTATCTTGCTAGGCCTACTTTCATAAGATAAATAATTTATATGATAAATAGCTAAACAAGATAACTATCATAATGCCTCAGCTTTTTGATAATGCTTTTAATAATATTTACTGAACTACTGGTAATGCTTTTAGTAGGTCTTTTTTGGTGACAAAAAATTCAAAGTGCTTTTAAATACTTTGGGGCAGGAGTGATATTGGACAACAGGTAGGGAATTTGCCCTGAGAGTGGCCTAATTGGGTTTGATCTCTGGCACCCCTTAAGGTCCCTGGATACCCACCAGGAGTAAGCCTGAGTGCAGAGCTAGGGAACTTTTCAGAAGTAAACCCAAAGGACAGCTAACATAACCTAAAACAACAAAACAAACAGAACAGTACACATGTCTTTATTCTTCAGCAACTTAACATTAATTCTCATTTTTGTATCATTATTTTCACTAAGTGAACATGCTAGGGAATGGAATGGGAACTTTTTATAAATTGTTTTCCTAAAAGAGGAGTTGAAGCATCTATGTAAATATAAAAATTCTGAAATAAATTGAGACATATATATTACTAAATTGGAAATTGACTAGTCTGATCAGGCTTCTGTGCTGTTCAGAGTCCCGAGCAGTATTAGGGTCAGTCGGGTTCCCTGGCCACTTCTTGGGGCCTTGGACATCGCCTCTGGCCAATGGACACAGAAGCACGACCACTAGTTCTTTGAAAGTCCAAGGTATTAATTACCTACACACCAACAGAATGAACAAGAGAGTCAGAGAGAGAGAGAGAGAGATAGAGAGAGAGAGAGAGAGAATAAGCCAAGCAGAGCAGAGATTATTAGGAATAACCCTCTTAGACCTCTGCCCCTCAGTCAAACACAATTGCCTCTTTTATAGTTTTTCAAGGTAAGGAGCAGGGCTTTACTAAAAGCAGGGAGCAGCACTTCACAAAGGCAGGGGGTAAAAGGTAAAAGGCTTTTTCTCTTACTATGAAAACAAAGGAACTGAGAAGGGCTTCCTCTCATCAGGTGCAAAAAACTACATGAGACTCTGCCCCAACTACTTGGGGCTATTGTGGAATGTATATATATTATTTTCCCTCATCTTGAGCTAATAAACAATTATTTTAATGATATTTCTAGTCATTTTGTACAGATATAGCAAGAAAAACAGACATTTATCTACACATGGATTAGGGTAAACTTTCCTGGGGAGTTCGCATTCCTTTCACCACTTTGATCATTTCAGCCTCTCAGATTCCAATCAATTTCTTTACGTAAGCAGTACTCATTCTATGACATTGCTCTCTTGGCTTTTGGTTGGAACAAAGATTGTTTTTGCGTATTGTCCCATATCAAAGATAGGGGGTATGGTCTCTTCTGGCTCAATCCAGTACCTCAATCCTTTCTTGTGATGTGAGGAATTAAAAACAATCTATAGGCAATTGAGTTACTTAGTAAAGAAATATGGTAAAGACCAAGAACGACAAGTACAAAAAGGAGGGAGCACCAATATGAGAGCATGCAAAAGGCATAAGGTTATGAGAAAAGCAACATTTCAGCGACCACTGAGCTTAGCTGGCAATTTGATATCTGCTGAGAAGGAAACAAAGGGCTGTAAACAAAAGGAACCAAGAGAAATAAATTAGAGGAAAATTTACTGACACAAATTTTTCAACTACATCTTTATGTATTAATCTGGTTTCTTGCCTTAACTTGAAGTTTCATTCTTTTTGCCCTCAAAAATCCTGGTAAAATGGAAAATAGTAAAGCAATGACAAGTCTGATGCCTCAAAATGCCTTGTTTTAGACTCAAATGTTCTAAATCTGGATTACTCGATATTATTATACATGAAACAGCTCTGTTAGTATCAATATGTGCCATTAGAAATATTAATTGTGATCAATTTTGTTATCAATTCATGAATTTATAAGCTTCCATTTGCTTTCATAATCCCCCACCATATTTTTAAAACACTTTGCTTTCATTCTGATATTTATCACTAAAATATGGATTTCCCCTCAGGATTATATTTTCCCGTGAAGCCAGATATTTTTTCAACAATGTATAGGATTAGAGAATGATAAATATAATTAACCTGTCATTTCAGACTGGTGTACTATGTCCATTTATGAAGCTAATAACTACATTTATATGATCCCACAATTATTGTAACTTCTCAGTTTTAAAAAATTATAAATTAATACGTAAAATTTTGAAAATACCTAGAAAACATTTTCTTTGCAAACAACAATATTCTCAGATAAAGTGTAGCAACTATGTATAATATTATCAAATTTCACCAGTCCTCCAGTCCCACCAGTCAGGAACATGAATTTCTAGCCACAGTTCTCAAGGTCCACCTTAACTAGTCGCCCTCTAGGTGAAATGGCAGACCTGGAACTAATCCTATAGTATCGGGAGTTTATTTTATCAGCAGAAAATAAGGAGGAAACAATTTGAAAATCACAAAGCAGTTATTCACTTATTCATTATTCTTCTAAGAGCACCTATAACTTCTTTGTTTCTCAGGCTGTAAATAAAAGGATTTAGCAGAGGTATTATTACTGTGTAAAATATAGAATACATTTTGTCTTGATCTTTAGCAGCCCCAGACCCAGGGCGCACATACATGAAGAAGAGAGTGCCATAGAACAAAGACACAGAGAGCAGATGGGCACTGCACGTGGAGAAGGCTTTGTGTCTGCCCTTTTCAGACTTCTTTTTCAGGATAGCAAAGAGAACACAAGTGTAAGAGATGATAATGGTCATAAAGGTTAAGACTTGTATAAACGCTGAAAAGATAAATACCAAAAATATATTAACTGTAGGATCCGTGCAAGAAATTTTAAACAGTTGTAAAATTTCACAGTAGAAATAATGAATTACATTGGATCTACAGAAAGTTAATCTAAATAACAAACCCACATGAATTGCTGAATGTATAAAGCCAACGATATAGGAAACACTTATAAATTGAGTACACAAGTTATTGGACATCATCACTGGATAAAGTAGGGGTTGCATATAGCTACGTAGCGGTCATAGGCCATAACTACCAAGAGAAAGCATTCTGTGGTAGCACTAGAACCAAAGAAATAAAATTGGGCCATGCATTCAGAGAGGGAGATCACATGATTCTTAGATAAAAAATTCACCAGCATCTTGGGTGTTACAGAAGACGAAGAACAAGCATCTGCAATAGCTAAACTTCCAAGAAATAAGTACATGGGGGGTGTGGAGGTGGGGATCCTTCCAGATGAGAGCAACCAATCCAATGTTGCCCATCATTGTAGTAAGGTAGATGATCAAGAACACCAGGAACAGGGGCACCTGGAGTTCTGGAATGTCTGAAAGTCCTGTGAGAACAAACTCAGTCACGTGTGTCTTGTTTCCTCCAATCATTCCGAACTGTCCCAGTACTAAAAATGAAAGAATAACCAAAGAAAGAGTCATAAGGGGTTTAGCAGTGAAATTTTTGTGAGGCATCCATGTGCCCCAAACCTACTTCTTATTTAATTAATGACTCATAATGTCTAGCTTCAGGTTCCTACATATATATATGTATATGAATATATATGAAGATATGCATATATATTCATGATTATCCATCATAAGGGGTTTAAAAATTATATTCTCCTAAAATTACAAATAAATTTAATGCAAATCCCTTTTATATACCTGAGGTTCTTGACAGTACACATGCATTTTCACTTAATTTTATTTTTATTAAAGTCACAGTTAATTATAAAGTTGTTAATGATTGTGTAAAAACTCATTTTATATTTCACACAAAATAAAAAAAAATTTCCAATTTCAAGGGAATAAAACATGGTGAGAATAGTCAGGAGTACCTTACTTGATTCTGAACTGAAATATAAAGACATAATAATAAAAACTTTAGTGGCAAAAGAACAAATAAAAGAACTCGTGCAGTGAAGAGGCTCAGAACCTAAATTCCACATATACAGGAATTGATGCAAGGTGAATAAAATATTTCAATTCAGTAGGGAAAGGATTATAATTTAATGGATCATATTGTTACTTATCTATGAGAAGAAATAAGGTTTGGATCTTAAAATTTCAATCAAATTTTTAGGGGCCAATATTTAACATAGGAATTTTAGATAAATCCTTGGCATCCAAGAAACAAAAGTGAATATAGAAACATAGCCACTATATGAAGTTCATATAGCAAAAATTACCTAACAAAGTTGAAAGGCACGTGCAGTTTGGAGAATGTATTTCATCGTGTATATGAATGATTAAGACTTATTTCTATGTTTTTAAAATAAATGTCAAAAAATAGGAAATAAAGAAAAACAACCTAAGAGATGAGTCAAAGTTACGTTTGCAAATGAAGATGTGAAAATGGCAATATAAGAATAAAAGCTGCCTAAGTTCACATGTACACAATTCCCTCATTTGCAGATTCCTCCTCCTAGCATACTATTAGAAATTAAAATGAATAAAAAAATAATACTGACTGAAATGAGAATATGTTTCTTTTGGAATGTGATTGTAACAATCTTTTTGCAAAACAATATAATGTGATTTCATTTAAAAAATTATATGTATGTTCTTTTTTACCAATTTTCTTTTTAAAATGTATAGTTGTTAAGGTCATATGTTTACAATGGTATTTACATTTATGTTCTAGGTAGTCAGAGTTATCTCACCTCAGCACCACCAAAATGCCCAAGACCTCTCCCCAACTCTGACATCACACAAGCACACAAATACACACACACATAACACACACACACACACGCAAGCACGCACTTACACTGTTATGCCACCTCCAGTGAGGAGTAAGAGCAACGCAATATACTGGCCCTCACCAATTGTAGCCCTTGAGGCCCCTTTGCACGTAGGTGTAGTCCTCATCACTTTTTGATGGAATCATCTACTGTTCAAGTCTAGTTGGCAAGTATCATCAAAATAACCCCAGGGTTATTCTTGAGCTCAAGAAAAACTCTTGAGCTTTTCTCAAGAGTTTCCCCACACTACACAAAGATAGAAAGGAGAGATATTCAATATAATAAGAGCCAAAGTGACAAAGACAAGATGCATCAGCAGTGAGATAGTAAATTAAATTGCAATATCTTAGTAAATGAAACATAATAATATTATTCCAATGCTTTTTTCCATGAAATTACATTTAAAGTGTCAGTTTTACAGGGAGAAAACTATAAACATTGTTTCTAGCAAGTAGGAGTAGGTCTGGGTATGAGAGATGCAGAGAGAGGAAGAACAAATCATGTAAGAGCATTATGACAGAGTCAGGGATGTGACATCAGTGGGAAAGTGCATACCTTAGATATGTGACTTGGGCTTAATTCTTGGCACCACACAAAGAAGTCTCATGATACAAGCAGCATATATTTTTGCTATTGATTTAACATTAAAATTTTGCAATTAATTTCAAAAAACTCGTAAAAATAGGTCCAACATTAAAAAAATAAGTAAAAGAAACAACAAAATCTTAATTCTAACATTTTAAGGAAATATTTTGACATTGCTCATTCCAGTATAAAATAAAAATATAATTAAACCTTAAATTTTGTGCAAAAAATCAGTCACATGCAGAAATAACCTCCCCAAAATTAGAAAAATTATTTTATGAAGCCTACTTTTGGCTATTGAAAGTTGACAGTACTTTGAAAAATATTCCTAGTATTTTTTATAATTTGTATAAGGCAATACTTAATAGAGCAACAATGTGATTTTAGGACTTCTCTGTAGTTTTAGTTACTTCTTTCTACATTAGTCACACATCTTTATTGTATGCTACCCACACGGCAGAGCCTGGCAAGCTACTCGTGTTGTAATTGATATGCCAGATACCAGTAACAATTATAGACCTCATTCCCATGACCTGATGGAATGATTTGAGGCTCTTTATGTTCCTGGAGCAAGCAGGTGCCCTTGGGCTCTACTTGCATGAGACAGGTCATATGGAGATGTTACTGGTGCCCGCTCGAGCAAATCAATGATGAACGGGAAGACAGTGATACAGTGATACAGTAAATAAGTTTGATGTCTGCATAAGTAAAGATTGATTTTATTTTCATTTGATTTCTAAGCCATGTCTGAAAGAATTCCTAACATGAGTTTTCAAGTTAATATAGGTGCTTTTATGTATATAATACATTTTCATAATTTTATAACCAATCTTGTCAACACTTTAAGGAATAAGAAATATTACTATGAGGATCTATTAGAAATCCTGAATTTGTCTCCTTTAGACATATGAATAAAGGCTCTTGTTCTAACAATCACAGACCAGGTTGATGTTCACAAAGTTTGTAGTATATTCACTAAAATGAATTAAAAAATGAATTTTAGTACTTTATTTTTATTCCTAGATGCTCTAGTATACAGAAGATAAGAAATTCACTGAATTGTAAGAACTTTAAAACATTTTAACTGATATAAATTGGTCCAGGTTTCATCATAAACTCAAAGAGCCAAATCATTGCTATTACTAGCTTTAGTCCCTACAAAGTTTTATTTACCCCAAAATAAGCACACTGAGTTTTTCTCCAGATGTGGATAAGTCGCAATGTCTCAAACTTCAATGACTTTAGGATGTATCTGATGAGTCCATGAAAACAAAGAATTTTCATGGTACTCAGCTCCAAGTCATAAGACAAAATTTTCCATTCTGAAAATTATAGAGTTGAACTGCAGAGCTTATATCTCTTCACACTATAAAAATAATTTATATATTTAATTTTCTTATACTTATTATTTAATATTATCTGTTTCATGTTTCTGTTCTCCAGTTCATGATTTTAAAATCATGAATTTTCCAATAATTTTAACTTTCCAATAATTTTATTTACCTGTATAGTAAGGATGCTAACTGAAATATGCATGTTCAGAGAGATGTTTTCTTTCCATCTTTCAGAATTTTGTTGCCAATTTAAGAAAGAAAAAGTTCTTTGCAGGATCTTAATCTTTCTAAGAGTAGCATACTAATAAATTATAAATAAATTACAAATGATAATAACAATAAAATTTTCTGCATTCTCACCCAGGTGCTGTAAAGTACTGGGAAACTGGAAATGTGCTTGTTTTCTCAAGTAATGTAAAAGGCATAAAGATGGAGCAGTATTATTTGTACACTGATTTTTTTAGACACTCCAAACTAGAGGGATGTAGAACTTCTTTTGCTATTTTCAACCTCATACTTATTTTTTTTAAATCTACTTAATCTTTCCAGTGAATAATTCCCTTAGGATAAAGTCAGCATTGTTCTACTGGGCATTGTGAGCTAATAAACAAATCATTTATTCGCAGCTAGTTATAATAATTAAAATTACACATTGTGTCCTCAGGGTTCACTATAGAAATATGTCTATGAACTGCCACTAGAGTTTAAAATAATTCTAGGTTTCCTCGTATTTCTCTTAAAAATGCCACTACCCAGCCACTACCTGATTTTTGTAATTGGAATCCAAAGGTACTTTGAAATTAACATGCCAGTATTGAAATCAGGATCTTCCCTTCTATACCCCAAAGCTAGTGTCCTTCTGTGTTTCTTGCCTCAGGCAATATATTAACTAAAGAATAATTTATTCAAAACCAGGAATACCTCTATGACAATAGTCTCCTCATGTTCATGGTTCCAGCCATTGAACTCTAGATTTTAGTCTTTTAAATGTACCTTAAATATAATCTCTTATTTCTATCTACATAGTTTGCTCTGATGTTTATGATATACGTGTCTCTTGCCTGCTCTTGTTAAATAATCTTCCAACTTAACCATGTGTTTCCTAATGTAGTTATCCAATCCATTTTCCACATTGATGTTAAATGAATAATTACATAGTGCATAATATACCCATTTCATCACCATCCCAAATATTTCATTACATTTATAATTTTTAAATGACTTCTCATTGAACATAACTAAAAACATCAAACCATATGCTTTTTCCACAACCAGTGTCCCCAGTTTCCCTCTGACCTTCATCCCCTAGCGCCTTTCTAAAGGTGGCAAATGTGCACTGGTGAAGGGATGGGTGCTGGAACATTGTATGACTGAAACCTAATGATGAACAACTTTGTAACTGTGTATCTCACTGTGATGCAATGAATCAAAATATTTTTTGAATAAATTAAAAATATTCTCCATGTACCAAGAGAAGTAGTCCTAATAATGAATTGCATGCAATTGCAATAGTTTTTTAATAATACACATGTATTTTGTTTATATTAACACTGGTTTATCGATGATCCTCAATATTTTATTGCTTGACACAATAGATGCTTAGTTCTTCTTCGTGAGAAGAATAAAATGAATGACCATTACTGAGAGACTATTCTAGACCAATTTATATGTTAAACAGTTTTTCACACAGGAATTTTTCACATGTGACTTTTATCAATATTTCTGTTCATTACTGTATGAAGCTGTAAGGGGAAATTTTAAAGAAGAGTCTGAAGGTGAGTAAACCAGAAATGTTAAGTTCTGTGTATCACATTCTATCCTGAACTCAATCATATGACTTCAATCATCTGAAAAAGGAAAATCGTACATCTATGAAGAGAAAAAATGGCTATTCTAACAATAGCTAAAGTGACCACAGGAGTTTTCATATTCTTTAAGAGGGCTGTGATCTATCATTGTCCTACCTCAGGTGCTATGACCTCCTGCAATGATTTGGACACTTAAAATGTTAAATCACAGAATATCAATAATAAACTATCACAATTAGACCTAAAGAAAACTGTCCCATTAACTACAGAATCAAAAAGAATAAAATTAGTAGAATAAGTTTAACCTAGAAGATAAAAAGACCTGTATGCTGAATATTATCAGGAACTAATCAAAGAAATAGGAAAATATCAAATAAATGAAAAGAGATTTCATATTCATTATTTGAAAGTTTAATTTTATTAAAATGCTCATATTATAAAAGTGCTCTATAAATTTAATATACTATCAAAAACTTATTGGCATTATTCACAGGAATAGAACAAGTAATCCCAATATCTATTTGTACAACGAAAGACATGATATCCTAAGCAATTTTGAGAAAAACGTACGAACGGATGGTATCATGTTCCCTATTCAAGCTAAATTGCAAAAAGTATAATCAAAAACACAGCAAAAACAATAGTATAGTAAAATGATTAATAAATAAAATAGAGAGCCCATAAATAAACACAAATATATAATGATTTATTTTATGACAAAAATCCAAAAATATAGTTTTAAAATTATATTTTGTTGATAAAAAAGTCCAGATGGGCTGGACATGTAATGCGATTTGGAGACAACCACTGGACTAGAGCCGCTACCGACTGGATCCCATGGGATGGCAAAAGATCACGTGGCCGCCCACCTACAAGATGGTCAGACTTCCTTGTCAAGACCGTGAAGAAATGGTTTGAGGCTCTTCATATTCCTGCAATCAGATGCCATTGGGCTACACTGGCAAGTGATAGGGTCCAATGGAAATGTTACTGGTGCCCACTTGAGCAAATCGATGAATAACAGGATTCAAGGGATCAAGTGATTTTGTTGATAAATGATTTTATAAAAGACAAAACAGACACATGCAAGAGAATTAAGCTGCACCACTCCCTTCTACCATAAACAAAACTTAACCAGATTAAAGACTTAAAAGAAGGGCCTGATGTCATTAAACTCATGGAAGAAAGTGAAAAAATGTGACTTCTCTCACCAAATTCCCTGATTTCTAGCCCTAGCCTTCAATTGCACATAACAAGTTTCAGATCCTCTTTAAGACTTGCTAGACACACCTAATTTGTCTCCCACAGTCTGGACTCAAGGATACAGCTACAAGCTGAGATAACACTGTGGGGACAGGGCTACTCTCCCAGAAAAGTGACTTTTTCAAAAATTCAGAGTCCAAGAAGATCAGGTGATTGTCACATATTACCACCCCTTTCTAATAAGGTCATGCCATCAGCCTGAAAATAAATGAAGTTTCTAACCACAGTCATATTTTGTGTTAAGTTTGAAAAATGTGTGTGGTGTAATCAAGCAGATGCCATTGGGCTACACTGGCATGTGATAGGGTCAAATGGAAATGTTAATGGTGCCCGCTCGAGCAAATCAACGAATAATGGGATGTCAAGTGATCAAGTGATCAAGTGAAGTAATCAACTAATTCTGAATGGCAAACAACATGAAGTAGCTTTGATCTTTTCATGTTTGCCTCTGAGATGGTATGAGAATGCAGCATTTATATTAGAGACTCTCATGTAACCTGTTTCCAAAGAAAATAAAGATACTTGAGACCATTCTATCCAAAAGATATACTCTAATTCCTTTAATTTGGCATTTTGCCAAATTTTGAGATCACTAAGACTATCTCTTGGAATTTAAGGTTTGATCTCTCTTTGCGAAGACCAGAGTGTGGAGTCGCTTAGGCAACTCTCAACAGACAATATATGGTAACCCAGGGTCTCTATCATATTCTCCAACAAGATATGGTCAGGGTCTCTGTCATATTCTCCAACAAGATATGGTAACCCAGGGTTTCTATTATATTCTCCACTGTACACTCCAATCTACCCTTGATCAGTAACTGCAAGACTGGGCCTTCTAGCTTCTTGTGAACTCTGCAGGAAATTTTATGTCAAGGCCATTCAATTCAGTGATAAAGGAGTATTTAAAATATGTAGACATGGAGACACAGAAGTTAATTATATTACTTAAATAATTATTTTGGGCATATTTAATTCTGCTTTCATCCTTGATTATGGCCTTTTGTTTGTTTGTTTTGTGCCATATTCAGCAGTGCTCGAGAATCTTTCCTGGTGGGCTCAGAAGACCACTAGGATGGTCTATGGGATGCCAAGGATGGACCCTGGTTTTGCCACATACAAGGTAAGCACCATTCCCAATATACTGTCTCTAAATTCACATCCTTGATTATGAATTTTAAAGATGAAAAGTTATATAAATATGCCCTTAACAAGTATTTGACTATGATATATTCTAAATATGGCAAGCATATCTAGTCAAATTTTCATCCATTAATTAAATATCTGTTTGAATCCCTACTATGTGCAAAAACAGGGTGAAGTTTTAAGCCTTATTGAAACATGAAAAAGAGGAAAGAAAGAAAAAGATCTTATTTAAATTATTTACATCTAGGGGGCCAGAGCGATAGCCAGGCGGCTAGGGCGATGGCCTTGCACTCAGCCGGCCCTTGCTGGCCTGGGTTCAATCCCGGCATCCCATATGGTCCCCCGAGCACTGCCAAGAGTAATTTCTGAGCGCAGAGCCAGAAGAAACCCCTGAGCATTGCTGGGTGTGACCCAAAGAGCAAAAGAAGAAATAAATAAATAAATAAATAGATAGATAGATAAATAAATAAATAAAATATATCTTTATCACTTTTCTCAAGGCCCCTAAAATGTCCCTGTTTCTTGGGCTGTAGATAAAGGCATTTAATATGGGTATAATGATGGCATAAAAGAGTGAGTACATTTTATCCTGATATTGGTCTGGACCAGACCCAGGAAGTGCGTACATAAAAAAGAGAGTGCTGTAGAACAAGAAAACAGAGATCAGGTTAACACTGCATGTGGAGAAGTCTTTGAGTCTTCCCTTTTGGGTCTTCGTTTTCAGGATAGCAAAAGAGGTCATGAGTATAGGAGATTAAGATGGTCATAAAAGTAAAAGCTTATATAAAAGTGAAGAAAATAAAAACCACAAATGCGTTAAGAATTTGGAGAGATGACAGAGAAGCATTTAGTGATAAAAAAATGGCACTCTAGAATTTAGCTGAAAGGAAAAGGACAGGCATTGAATGACTGCATTCATTTGTTGGATATAAAATATATAATATATAGTATATAAATATCACTGTATCACTGTCTTCCCGTTCATCATCGATTTGCTCGAGCGGGCACCAGTAATATCTCCATATGACCTGTCTCATTAAAGCAGAGCCCAAGGGCACCTGCTTGCTCCAGGAACATAAAGAGCCTCAATCCATTCCATCAGGTCATGGGAATGAGGTCTAAAATTGTTACTGGGATTTTGGCATATCAAATACGACACGGGTAGCTTGCCAGGCTCTGCTGTGCAGGTAGAATACTCTTGTAGTCATCACCAGCATTTATTGATGAACCGTGCGGCCGCTGGTCTGTTGGGTGGAGTTCTGATGAGGGGGAAGTCCGGATGTGGAAAATGGAGGCCCTCATAGAGTGGGGGGGCGTCTGGCTTGTTGTGAGGCTCTGCTGGGGTGGCAGGCCAGGGCTAGGAACCTGCCATCCCTCCCGGCGCCTCATGAGTGGCTGGGCACAGGGAAAGCCAGTAGCAGCTCTGCCCCATGTCTGTGAGTCTATTAGTCTCAATATATATGCAATATTTTATATATATTTATATACTACAAAGACTAGTATATAAATATATATAAAATATTGCATATACATATATTGGGGCTAGAGCAATAGTACAGTGGGTAGGGTGTTTGCCTTGCATGCAGCGAAACTGGTTTGATCCCCGACATCCCATATGGTCCCACATGCAGTGCCAGGAGTAATTTCTGAGTGAAGAGCCAGGAGTAATCCCTGAGCATTGCTGGGTGTGACTCTAAAAGCAAATATATGTGTATATATGTGACATTATATATATATGTGTGAATATCTCTGTATATATATATATATATATATATATATACACACACACACACACAGACAGATATACATATATATAATGAGACTAATATCCAAGGCTAGGAAAAATAGGGTCCAGGACGACCTGTCAAGGGTTGGAATCTACCACAAGTGTTTATGAGGCTGAGGTTAATTAAGAAAAGAAGATATCGGTCTGCCAATAACATTTAGAAATGGTAATGCTAAAGTAGAACAGAGTATCAAAAGTAGATAAAGGGATATGCATGATAACCCTTCAGTGTATGTATTGCAAACCACAATGCACAAAAGAAGTCAGAGAGAGAGAGAGAGAGAGAGAGAGAGAGAGAGAGAGAGAGAGAGAGCCTGCCATAGAGGCAGGTAGGGAGGGTGGGGGGCAGCAACCTGGGGACATTGGTGGTGGGAAATGTGCAGTAATGAAGGGATGGGTGCTGCAGTGTCTATTACTACAACCCAATCATGAACGTCTTTGTAATTGTTTCTCTCACGGTGATATAATAAAATTTAAAATAAATAAATAAAGTATAAACAATAAACAATAGAATAAAAAGGCACTCTCACTGATGAAAAGATTAGTGATTATTCAACCCATACAAAGGTATAAAACCAAACCCTTAAAATTCTATAACATTGGGGGACAGAGTGATAGTACATCAGGGAGGGCGTTTGCTTTGCACATGCTGACCTGGATTCGAGTCCCCTACATCCCATATGGTCCCCCAATTACCGCTATGGTGAGATCCTGAGCGCAGAGCCAGGAGCATCTCCTGAGTATCTCCGGTGTGACCAAAAAGCAAAAGAAATTCTATAACATTATTAACCAATCATAAGAAAACAAAAGGCAATTATGTGATATGATACTATAAATATATTAACTGTAGAAGCTATGATATAAATTATATTTTCATGGTTTATTTATGTTCACCTAAAATATTTTACCTATTGATTTAACCTATTTCTCACCCCCTCTGAAAACCACCTATGTGTTAATCCATTCACTGCCCTCAATATATTTTGTTGGTTACAGTGTGGCAGGTTGTTTGGTTGTGGTTTTTTTTGTTTATTCTACTTGTCTTAGAATATGCTTTATTTCATCGTGTTTGTCTTTCTCTGATATTTGTAGTAGTAGCATATTGTTTTCAAGAGTCATTCACATTGCTGAAAAAAGTACTATTTCTTTTTATGACTGAATAATATTCACATAGATGTCTTATTATATATCATATTTTCTACATCCATTATCCATCAAGTGGTTATAAAAAAAAAGTAGTTTATTTTCATACCTTAATTGACAAAAATAATTCTGCAGTGATGATAGTCATTAACCAGTGATTAATGCGAAAGCAACTTTCAAATTACTGCAGCAGTTTCCTTCAGATAACTATCCAGAAGGGGAATTGTTGGATAATATTGCATTTCAGTTTTGATTTTCAAGTAACTTTGTGTATTCCATATTTGCTGCACCAATTTACATTTCTATCAACAGTACACACAGACCCATTTTCTCTACATATTAATCAATACCTGTATTTCTTGGGGCTTGATAGTATCTAGTTTAACAAGCATAAGGTAAAGTTTCCTTGTCATTCAGATTTGCATTTCCCTGATAATTAGTGATATGGAGCACCCATCTATGAACCTGTTGGTCATTTTCATGTTTTTATTTTAAAAAAATTCTACTTATATCATTAACTCATTTAATTGAACTTTTTCCTATGAAAAATATAATATGATTTGGATATTAACATCCTATTTTATATATAATTTGAAAATGTTTCTAATAGCGTATTAGCTTTTCATTTGGTTGACAGTTCTCTTTGATGCAGCAAAGAATTTTAGTTTGATTTAATTCTTCTAGTTTACTAGTTTACTTTCCATTGATAAAATATAATTGTCAATGCCAGAGTTTACCACATGTTTCATTCTCAGATAAACTTTTGCCTTTAATCCACATTTAGTTAACTTAGTAATGATGTAAAATAGCGAACTGATTCCATTTGTGTGTATATTGTACCATTCTTCTATGTAAGAGTGCTTAACCCCAAAAACCTTGAAATGAATATAATTTCCTGTGCTAACAGTGTAATCTTGGTATCTTTGCCATATTTTCATTAGGGGTGTGTGTGTGTGTGTGTGTGTGTGTGTGTGTGTGTATTTGTAAGTGAGAGAAAGTTTATTTCTAGAATTTCTATTACATTTCTTTGTTCTAAATGTTTATATGCCATTACCATTCTGTTTTTGTACCCATAACAGGAATGTCTATTTATTGCAAAATTTGGGGGAACAAAAACCATTATAAACCATAGCTTTATAATATAGTTCAAATTCAAGCAGTATAATAACTCTGGCATTACATTTTCCAACAATTATTGGCATATTGGTCCCCTTTCTATCTTACCTAATCCCTATCCCTCACACACTTGAGGTTGATATTAACCATTGTTATATCTTCTTAATATTTTTAAAATATCCATTCATGCCTATTTCCTATTGTGGTAATTTTGTGTGTTTTATATCACTTTAATTTTCTTTCAATTTTTTGTATTGAATCACCATAATACACAACATTGCAAAAGCTGTTCATGATTGGGTTTCAATCATACAGTGTCCCAACACCCATACTGCCACCAGTGCACATACATTTCCCAGAACCAATGATCTCAGTTTCCCTCCCAACCGGTCTCTGTGGCAGGCCCTTTTCTTCTCTCTCTCTCTCTCTCTCTCTCTCTCTCTCTCTCTCTCTCTCTCTCTCTCTCTCTCTCTCTCTCTCTCTCTCTTTCTCTCTCTCTCTCTCCTCTCCCCCCACCTCCTTTTATACACTGTGTTTTGCAGCACAAAAACTGAGGGCTTCAATGCTCAATTCTAGCCTAATGTGACAATTTCGAACTATTATTGTCATACTGGTCCCTTCTCTATCTCACCTAACCTCTGCTCCACACACATTTGTGGTAGATTACAATGACTGACGTTTCTTCCTAACCCTCCTGGCCCCTGTTTTTCTTGGCCTTGGGTATTAGTATCATACTATTTTTTGTATCCAACAAATGAATAGAATTGTTCTATATCAGTCCTTCTTGTTCTGACTCATTTCACTCAGCATGTTATTCTCCATGTCCATCCACTTACAGGCAAATTTCATGGCATAGTTTTTCTTAACAGCTGTGTAGCATTCTGTTGTGTAGATGTATAATGTTTCTTTATCCAGTCATCTGTTTCTGTATCCAACCACAAGCACTCAAGTTGTTTCCAGATTCTATTGTGAATAGTCCTGCAATGAAAATAGAAGTGCAGATGCTGTTTCTGCCATGTATTTTTAAATTTCATATATATTCCCAAGAATTGTATTCCTGAGTCAAATAGAAGCTCAATTTCTAGTTTTTTGAGGAATGTCCAAAATTTTTTTTCCAAAAAGACTGGACCAACTGGCATTCCCACCAACAATAGATGAGAGTCCCTTTCTCTCCACATCCACACAAGCACTGGTTGTTCTTTGGATGTATGCCTCTGTGGTGTGAGATGATATGTCATTGTTGTTTTGATTTGCATCTCCCTGATGATTAGTGATGAAGAGCTAATAAGCCTTTGACCCTTTGAATTTCTTCCTTGACAAAGTTTCTGTTCATTCCATAATTGTGGAGAGATTGTGACCAAAAGTTTCTAGAAATTCTGTGCTATTAAAGGAAGCTTTTTCAGTTGATCCCACATGCTGTTATCTGATCCTGTTATCCGTTATTTGCAGATAACATGCAAATTGAAGTGGCATGACAGGTTCTGAGGAAATTAAGTCTCCAACATCATGCAGAAATTAATCAGTTCACTGTAAATTTTGTGCTCTTTTTTCAACAAACTGTATTTCTCCTCTAATAAAAACAATAAAATAAGGATTAGTGGAGTATATACTCTGTGCAGGATAAATTTTCCTTTATTATCTTTAGGAATTTATAAGACTATATAGAATATACAAGAGGCCAGAAAGACAAAGATACAGATGAATAATATACATATTTAATTAAAAAACAGTTTAATTTGCCTAACTATCAGTTATCAAGTACACCTCTTATTTAAGTAATTGCCAGTTCCCCAAAAGTGTATTTAGTTGGTATATATGTGTTCAAAATAATGTGTTCATTACAATAACTTCATTGAAAAATAGAAAATATATTACAATTCAACATATTTCTAAATGTATGCGAAAGCATTTTAATTTTAAGTATTAGTAATCTTTTAATAAATATAATGCAAGTGCTTCCTTTAATTTTCAATCTTCCTAGATATATTTGTTTTAAAACTTCAACATAATTGTTATTATAATAATAGTAATTTGGTTTATTTATTTTATTATTATGGATTGCTAATATAATCATAGGTATATATGATACATATTTGAATCTAATAACCTGTCTGTCTCTATAAATATATTCCAAGATTATTATTTGAAAATTATTTTGCTTGAAGATTCTTTACAGGGACATCAGTACTTTCTAAACACATTAGACACATACAGAGTTTTCCTTTTTAAAAAATTAATTAAAAATATTTTAAGCTCAATACCTTAAATTTAAGAGCTCATCCATGCTGTAAAGATTTAGTAATTTTGACATATCAATTTCAAGTTCTACCTTTTATCCTGAAATCCATTTCAGGAAAAAAAATAATGAGTGGAGGGTTTTTAATGTACTATTATTTTGATTGCTATAACAATAAACGCAAAAAGATAAGCCTCTCAAGATTAAGATGTTTTCTTCATTCAGTAACTTTTAAGTGCTTTCTAACTGCAAAAAATAAACATTTAGGAATGTCAATATTGTTTTCCAAAAAGTTACTGTAATTTTTTTTTGATATGCCAAATACCAGTAACATTTATATTAGGTCATTGCCGTGACCTAATATAATGGTTTGAGGCTCTCTATGTTCCTGGAGCAAGTGGATGCTTTTGGGTTCTACTAGCATGAGACAGGACATATGGAGATATTACTGGTGCCCGCTCTAGCAAATGGATGATTAACGGGAAGATAGTGATAGTGAGATAGTGATTGCGATTTTTTAAGAGAGTAAAATAGAAAAGGTTATAAGAGTTATCTTGGAAATATTTATTTCGTTATGATTTTTCTCAGTGCCCCTAAAACTTCCTTGTTTCTTAGGCTGTAAATAAAAGGATTTAGGAGGGGGATAATAATAGTGTAGAATAACGAATATAACTTATCCTGATACTGGTCTGGACCAGACCCAGGGCGCACATACATAAAGAAGAGAGTGCCATAAAATAAGAAAACAGAGAGCAGGTGGGCACTGCACGTGGAGAAGGCTTTGCTCCTGCCCTTCTCACTCTTCTTTTCAAGATGGCAAAAAGGACACGAGTATAGGAGATTAAGATGGTCATAAAAGTAAAAAGCTTGTATAGAAGCAGCAAAAATAAAAACCACAAATGCATTAATAGATGGATCCGAGCAAGAAATTGTAAATAGAGGCAAGATTTCACAGTAGAAATGATGTATTATATTGGACCTGCAGAATGTTAACCTAAATAACAATCCCACATGGACCAGAGGGTGCAGAAAACCGATGGTATATGACACACTTATCAACCAAGCACAGACTCTGTTGGACATCATCACTGGGTAAAGCAAAGGGTTGCATATGGCTGCATAGCGGTCATAGGCCATCACTACCAGGAGGAAGCATTCTGTGGTGGCACTAGAACCAAAAAAGTAATATTGGGCCATGCACTCGGAGAGGGAGATCATTTGGCTTTTTGTCTAAGATGCTGACAAGCATCCTTGGGGTCACAGAGGATGAAGTACAAGCATCTGCAAAAGCTAAACTTCCCAGGAATAGGTACATCGGAGTGTGAAGGTGGGGATCCTTCCTGATGAGGAAAATCAGTCCCAGGTTGCCCACAATAGTGATGAGGTAGATGATCAGAAACAACAGGAATAGGGGGATCCGGAGCTCTGGGATATCTGTAAGTCCTGTGAGAACAAACTCAGTCACCAGCGTCTTGTTTGTTTCCTTCATGTTCACTTGAAAAGATCGCTACCAAAAAAAGAATAAGATAAGAAAAGTTAATAAAGGGGAATTACCATGAAATGTACTGGATTACAAAATTACATTTATTTACTGTTATAGATGGCCTTTATTTGCAAGCAAGTACAAATTTTCTCTTTCTATAAATATGCCGAAAATTATACGCATATTATAAACGATTTTTAATTAATTGTTTTTTTAAAGCTTTCTCTAGCACATGGCCGACCCAGGTTTGATCCCTGACATCCCATATGGTCCCTGAAACACTGCCAGGAGTAAATCCTGAGTGTAGAGTCAGGAGTAACCCCTCAGCATTGCCTGGTGTGACCCAAAAAGAAAAAAAAATCTTTCTCTAAAAGTATGTAATTATTTAAAGGGTTATTCCAGAGGCTAGAAAAATTAATTGGCTTCATTCAAAACCTTGTTATGCATAAATGTCTTAGAATGAATTAACCAAAAGTGTTTAAAAAAAACTAGAAAATCGTTGTAAATTTCACTAAAATTTCTACAATCTAGATCCCGAATTCAAAGTCAAAGGAGTTTTTGCACTTTCTCAGTTCTTTTTTGTTTTTTCTACTGACAAAACTGGGCCTTTTCTTGCTTAAATTGTGTATGTGCACACATGTATGTTATTTTAAATATTTGAATAATAAGAGAGTAAGTTAAAATTTATTGCTTTATTTCTGTCTGTTGCCAATCTGTTGCTTGACTATATTGTTATCCTTACCATTCCAAATACTTAATAAACTTCTTTGATTATATGTTCTCCAAAGACACTCCAAATTTTTATTATGCCATTTATTACAATTTCTTGAATTCGCCCCAAATTCAAATAGTCACTTTAAAAATGACCCAGTACAGGGCCAGAGTGAGAAACAGTGGGTAAGGTGTTTGCCTTGCATGCAGTCAGCCTAGGTCCCATCCCTAACACCCCATGAGCGCCACTAGGAGTGATTTCTTGCCTGTGTGCAGAACCAGGAATATGTTCTGACCAACCCTGGGTGTGACCCCAAATCAAACTTAAAAAAAAAAAACTAAAGCATCCCACTGAAATCTCATATTGAAATACATTATTATGTTGATGCAAAAAGTATTTTAGTGCCTTCTAAATTGGACTACTATTATTCATACATAGAATTAGAAACTATACACTCGTAACAGTAAATATAATTTTTATGACAATGAAAAATTATTCTAATCAGCTGACTTAGAAATTGCAGATAGTTCTAAACACTGTATTAGAGGGCTGATAGATATTACTGAGGGTAGGGCACTTGCCCTATTTTGGTACCCCCTGCCCTATCACTTCATATGGTTCCCTCCAGAAGCCTCCAGAATGATCTCTGAGAACAGAGCAAGGAGTCAGCCCTGAGTACCACTGGATGTGACCTAAAAAATGTTTTAAAAAATAAAAAAAAAAATAAAATAAAATAGAAACTTCGTTAGCAGTTCCAAAAGTACACCATTATAATCCAGTTAACTTAAATGATTTTTAATATTTCAGAGTTATGAATTCTAAAGTCATTGTAAGAAATTTGATTTTGTGTGTTTTTTCACATTACAACTGAATCTATTAGATGGAATAGAATGAAACATAAATTATATCACAATAGAAATAGTAGCCATGATGGAGAGATATGTGGGTAGGGCATTTGTCTTGCATGTGATTGACCAGAGCTCAATCCCCAGAACCACATATGGTTCCCTAAACTCCCACCAGGAGTGATCCCTGTGTCCAGAACCATGAGAAAACCCTGAGTATTGCTGGGGGTGCCCCTCCACAAAAAAAAAAAGAAAAGAAAAGAAAATAGTACAAATAGTAATCAGAGTTTTTAATGCTATATTCAATGAAAATATCAAAGGTTATGAAATTAATCTAAAGACAAAATCATAAATAATAAACTCTTTTTATGCAATGACTAACATCAATATAAGCAAGGCAGATAAGACCCTCAAAGTAAAAATTTAACTTATTTTCCTAAAACTAGGAAGCCAGCATTAAGGCAAGATCCCATAGAACACAGGCCTAGACAGAAAATGCTCATGTTCATGCTTCATTTTATCAATAACAAATTATGCATAACTGTGAATATAAAATACAGTTTGTGTTTTCAATACCTATCTTAATGAACTAAATCAGTCTTTTTAAACTAAATTTTTAAGTGGGTGAGTGTATAATCATTTAAAGTAACATTTACAAATCTTAGATTCACACTCCCTGATACTTATGACAAGTTCCGCTAACTGGTGTCATACCAATACATATTTTGATTGCACTATCTTACTTATAAAGAGAAACACATATTTTTCTTTTTGTCTTTAATTCATTACGGAAGATTTCAATAACTGAAGTAATCACTAACTCTCTGCTGACATGAAACGTTTTGTGAGTTAACCCATTTAATAATTTAAGTAGAAATAATGTGGAAACTTAAAGGAAGGTATCATTTTTGCAATGCTATTCCTTATAAGTATAATCTTCATAAAATTATATAGAATAAATGGGCATATTAAATATAGAAAGTCCCCTAGATTTGGGGGATTTGTCCACGCTCAGCTTTGTACTTTGGGGAAACTCACATTCTCTCTTGAGTAAATAGTGTTCTCTCTCTCTCTCTCTCTCTCTCTCTCTCTTATACACACACTCCCACTCCTTTCTCCCTCTCTCCCCTCTTTATCTATTTCTCTTTCTCCACACCCTCTTACAATTTTCCCTAAGTAAAATTAATTTTACTTCCTGAAAAAAATACATTTTAAAAATTTCCTTGAGTAAAACAATTCTCTGTTTTTACTGGTTAGTTTCAAGATTTACATTGAATAGTTACAAGTATGAACAGAAGCTGGTAATATTGGCAGTAATGATTAGGTGTTTGCTTCAAATGACAAAAAATGCCAAGTAATACCATTCATCCTGAATACAGCAGTAAACCATGTCTCAGGCATATGTGATTAACTCTTTTTGTCTGCATGTATAGAGAATTGTTACTTAAATAAAAAATAGTTGAAGACTGTAATTTATAGACTTCCCTTAGACACCCACATAACTTGATTTTAAAGTGTTAGAAAACCTTTCTGATTGTGTGAAGTTTCAAAGTTCTTGTCAAGTCAGAATGCATATTCATTTTAAAGACATGCGGTATTGAATAGATTGGTCTTTTTCTCTTATTACCCCAACAAAGGAATTGTCAGCAAAATGACAAAGCTTTGAGTATCAAGCCTACCTCTAAATACTGTGCTATAACCAAACTCACTTAGGAACTGTTTTAAAAATCAGTTTAATAATGTGTCGAATCTTTAAAAAAAAGATTGTCTTGACTCTGCTACTTTGTTGTATAGAATTTTTTTGTATAAACAAAGATAGACTTCATTAAGTAGGATATCAGAACGCTTAAGCACAT
Organism: Cryptotis parvus; assembly: GCA_021461705.1. Classification (NCBI taxonomy): domain Eukaryota; kingdom Metazoa; phylum Chordata; class Mammalia; order Eulipotyphla; family Soricidae; genus Cryptotis; species Cryptotis parvus. Next base: position 2,869 of record JAJIBD010007142.1, on the reverse strand, counting down.
AGACTAAAATCACATATGTCAAATCCTCATTCAACAAAAATGTAGCTATGTATAGATTCAGAAGAATTCAAAAGAACATGCTTGCCTTTTCAGTTCTTGACTACTTTCTGTTTCACTGGGTACATAAATCATCTGAAGATGTTTTTTTGGATGTTTTGAGAATTCATGAAAAACTCCTTGGATGTTCTATTTTTTATAGGAAAAAATAATAACAATAAAGTATTTCATTCTCACCCTATTTCTATAAAAAGATGTAGAGATGCCATAGCAAAGAAATAAGATTCATGAAGAATTTTTTGAGATGCAGGAACAAAACTCTTAAATATAGTTATTCATTTCAGATTAATTTCTTCAAAAACTGCATCTAGCAGAGAAAGGTATTTATATCTTCTCATCTCTTAACTTGTTTGTGAAGATAATACTGAAACTCCCTCAATGTCACAAAAGATTCCCTACAGAATAGCTTCAATCTACTGGGCATTATGGACTAAAAACATATCCCATCTACAAATACATTTGTAACTATTATATTTCATTTTTATTATAAAAATAAAATCACAAGTTATTTAAATAAAAATATTGAAATATAGAAAAGCGCAAAGAAAAAATTTTGCAATTATGCTGACTTATCAATATAATTAACTTTATAGTTCATATTTCTCTTACCTTTTACCCACGCATGTTGCTATTCTTTTGCATACTTACATATGCATTATTTAAATATAAGTGTTTGATAGTGTTAAAAGAAAATTTGAGAAATGAAATAAATAATTCATTTTCATATTTTAAAAATTGATTTAAATTAGTCAGTATCCAACAGTCAGAAAGAACCTTGGTGGAGTTGTATAAAATGAAAGACCACAGTTAGGAGCTCTGTAATAAGGAAGTCAGACTAACCCAGAAAGGAGGGTGTTTTTTTCGGGTCATTTGCTGAAGGACAGAGCAAGAGTCTATCAGCAGGTAGATCCAGGAAGTACCTAACTGGAGCTAAAAAGTCTATTTCTGAATCACCAGTTTAAGATTTCTGTGGTGAGATAGTAAAAAAAAAAAATTAAGTCTCGCTCAGCATTTTGAGTCTATTTGTTTTTAATTAATTGATACTATAAAATTATATTACACTTATGCATGTTTCATATGCTACTTTTAGGTTGATAATATGCTATAAATTTTCTATATCACTAGTTTGAAAATAGGATCTGTATAACTGATTCCATAAGTTTTCATAAAAATAGTAAATATTTTGTCTTAGAATTAAAACAAATTGTAGAGGCATCTGCTATAGTACAGAGGGTACAGTGTTTGCCTTGCAAGCAGTCCACCCAAGTTCAATCCCTGGCATCCTGTATGATGTCTGAGTGCACCAGTAGTAATTCCTGAGTGCTGAGTCAGAGGTAAGCCCCTGAGCATCCCTGGAGTGTGACCCCAAAACAAAAAGAAAAAAAGTGAATTTGTCTAGCTCACATTGTTAAGATTGTCAATGAGCCCCATGAGAAAAACAGCAAATTAAATTATAAATTTTGGAATGATGTGTTCCCCCAACTTTACACAATCAAAAATAATTTAAATATAAGCATGTGAATAGTTGTTTAATGCACGACACATCGTAATTTTCTCTCTGAGGAGGTAGAAACTAAAACTGGATCTTTAGGAAACAAAGATATGAAGAACTCAGCAAACAAGATCAATGACATGACAGAAAGCTAAGAAATAAGGAAATAAAGTGCTCTAATGGAAGAATTATAAGTTATTTTAAGATAAAAAATTATATAAGTGCTAAGTATCTAGTATTATGGAGGAACTGCAAGTGAAAACTAAAACGCAGTTGAAGCCATAGTAAAGTTAGTAGGGTGTTTGCTTTGCATGTGGCCTCCATTCTCAGGTACCCTCTCTACTTCATGGAGTCCACCAAGTGTTATCCCTGAGCATCAGGGTCAGGAGTAAGCCCTGAGCACAGCCAGATGTGGCCCAAAGGGAAAAAAAAAACACCTAAAAATATGATGTCAGTTCTTACTGTTGAAAAATACATACATCCAAAAGAATGAGAGCAAAAAAGAATTCTTACACACTGTTGTGTAAATTAACGCATATGTCCTTATATAAAGGACTGCTACACAGGTGAATCCCACACAAATTAAAAATGGAAATGCAAGATGATCCTGAGATTGACCCTTTGTTAGATGCATGCTGTGCAGTTTCCTCCAATTCAGTAGGATGTCTTTGACCAAGTCAGGTAAAATTCAGACAATTTTCACTTTGAGGCAGTCATATTTGCTTTTATTTGTTTTTGCTGCTTTCTTTGCCAATAGAGTAGAACCATTACAGATGCCCCACAAGTCAATATCATGAAATGATACTCCTGGATTTTCTGTGAAGTACATTTTTAGATGCAGGTATTACACTGATGTGTTCAATCCATTTTGAGTTGCAGTTTGTCAATGGTATTAGATTGTAGTCCAATTTCATTCTTTTATTTTGTACCTAGTCAATTTTCCTAACATCATTTAACAAAGAGGTTTTTTGAAGAGAAAGGTTATCTGCCAAGCAGGAGCCATAAAGGATGAATCTTCCTAGGTGGAAAATTAGTTCAAAAGAGATTTAAGATTTAAAACTTTCATACCTGGGAGCACAAAAAGTAACTTATATTGTTGACAATATTTAGTAACATGGGGATTTCAATTTCCCTTTTTTCTCATTTCTTTTGATGATCCAAATAATTTACATCAAAGATGAAACTATTTATTCAAATGCATATTTTATTTATTTATCAAGTATCTACTTTGTATAAAACCAGAGCTAGATATTGTGCTTTATGTAAACAGTAAAATGGAAAATATTATGAAACTTTGCTTTTTAAAATATTTATTTTTTT